>WBMV01002675.1:157810-187664 GCA_013396655.1 Campylorhamphus procurvoides | reverse complement strand
AGTACAACTACGGCAGCAGCTGCCCGCTCCTGCCGCCCGCCCCGGGGCTCGCCGTCAGCTACAGCACCCCCTTCGGAGCCCGCGGAGGGGAGTTCCTGGCGCTGCCGCCCCGCAGCGTGGCCTCGGTGCCCGCGCTGGGGCTGGAGCTGCGCTGCGACGAGGACGGCGAGGGCGGGCGGCTGCGCTNGGTACCGCTGCGCCTGCCACGACGGCTACGCCGTGGACCCCCTGAATCCCACCCAGTGCCTCCTGCACTGCAATGACAGCCAGTGCCCGCCCCTGTGCGACGACTACGGCGCCAGCTGCAAGTGCCCCGAGGGCTTCCTGCTGGACGACGACACCTGCGTGGACCTCGACGAGTGCGACATGGACTACTGCGAGTACAACTGCACCAACCACCCCGGCGGCTTCGAGTGCCACTGCCCCGCCGGCTACCGGCTCGTCAGGGACATCGAGTGCGCCCCGATCCCCACGCAGGATGCCGAGGTACCGTACTCGGGGGATTTCGAATCCCCGACGCCCGCCCCCCGAACGCCGGTCCCGCAGACGCCCGTGCCCAGCCGGAGCCCCCCGAAGGCGGAGCAGCTCCACCCCGGTGTCCTGGTGGGCATCGCCGTGGGCGCCCTCCTGACCGCCCTGGCCCTGCTGGCCCTGGGATACCACCTGGCGAAGAAGCGCTGCCGGCCCCCCGCCACCATGGATTACAAGTGCGGGGGCCCCCACGAAAAGGAGCTGGGACTCCAGCCCGTCACCTCGGGCTGTGCCGGCCCCGCACAGAAACTGTAGGGGTACCGGAGAGAGAGAGGTGCGCCGAACTGGGTAACATTCACTCCCCCTCCCCGCCCTTGCCGCAATTTCTTACTGATAATTTGGGAAAAGCTGTGATCCACTCACTCCTAAAAATATCCGCTGCTTTCCAGCCGGCTCTTGGAATTACTGGCGCCAGAGAGCCAGGAAGGCAGAAGGCACAGAGGCTGCTCCCCTCCCTCTCCCTTCGCAGGCAGCAATCGGCATTCGGCTCTCCTTTTCCCGAGCCAGGGGCCGGGGAAGCTCCCAGGAAAAACCCAGGAGGGACATTTCCATCTGGAACTGGCTCTAAATCCGCCTGGACCGCCTGAGGGGTCGGTGGGGACTGAGGAAGGTCGCCCGGCCCCCAAGCCCCCTCCCCCGGGCCGGGCTGGAGAGGAGGATTTTCCGGGATTGGGAGGCTCCTGCCTTTGCGTGAGGTCGGGTTAATTCGTTTGAAACTGATGGAAGAAGGAGCCAAGATATTGTGGGCAGCGTTTTATCTGGCCCCTCTGCCCCACCTCTTTACTGTGTTCCCCCCCCATGTCGCATCTCACCCCTGAGCACTTTCCACCTTAAATCGCTGGTGACAGTGGCGACCCAGCTGAGTGTCACCCGGGGGAAACTCAAATGCCTGATTCCTATTCCCACACGTTATTTTGGGGCTTTCTGGGGGGCTGTGGAGGTCAAACAGGGACACGACACTTCTGGGCTGGGTTTTTCCGTGGTAGGGAAGGTTCACGGTGCTGCAGAGCCTCTTGTTCCTCCCCCAGTTCCTTTCCTGATTTTCCACCCTTGGGGCATTAAACTGATTCAGGGTGTTTTCACGAACCCACTCATGACCCCTCCTGCCCACAGAGGATTTTTCTGCTTCCCCTTGGCCAGAGCTGCAGTCTAATCCATGCTGGAAATCGCAGCCAAACATTCCCACGGGGCAGGATCCAGCCCACTGCTCATTTTCCAGCCACCGCCTGGGGACAAATCTGGAGAAGGATGTGTTTTTGCAGCTCCATCATTCCAGGGGGGTCCTGCTCCGGCGGCTGGCGGTGGGAATGGCAGGCGGGTGCTGACAGCTTTATGCCAGTGAAATGTCACCCCAGAGCAGCACTTTGCTTTCCCACAGGAAGGTTTGGGAGCCCGGGGTCAGAGCTGGGGGGTTCTGTTCCCCCAGCCCCTCCCTCACACACCATGAACTCGCTAACACGGAGCATCCCCCCTGGAGTACTGAACCTAAATCTCAAATTCCAAGGGAAATCAAAACAGTTGGATGAACTGTGGGTTTCCTAAAAGATTGTTACCCCCGAGGCCGGGGAGCTGAGGGTCTTGTCAGTACACAGTCAGAGTGAGTGATTTATTGTAAATACATGTCTGTGGCAGGTTTATTTCTGAACAGTTTGCCTGCAATGGAAAGGAGAGATGGAGCTGTTTTGATTATTTATAGAAATGGAGCAATGTCACAATATAAAGGGGTCACTTAAGAAAATATATAAAGAAAAGAAAGGATAAGAGCAGACAGTGGAGAGCAAAGACAGCACCTCTGGCTCCAGTGATGGGACTGGGTTGGTGCAGTTTTGAGGTGTGATGGTCACAGTCACCCCACCAGGGGTGGGGGAAGCCCCCAAAACACCAAGTTCCAAGGGTTAATACACATTCAGGTTCAGGTGGGAACACCCAGCTACCTGCCCTGTCTGATCCAACACCGTGGATCACACACAGTCCTCTGGTGAGAGCCCCAGAAATGAGTCTGGGGCACCTCGGGGGTCTTTGATGGTTCATGGCCCCTTCTAAGACATGACCGTGTATGACCCTGAGCCAGTTATGCCCTATTAGGGGGGATGAACACCTTATGGCTCCTGCAATAGCTACCCTGGAGGGAAAACACTCAAAAAAGCATTCTCCCACCTTGCAGGAGCTGCTTCTTCCTGGCCTGTTCCCTTCTTTGCCTCAAAGCTCAGCTTGTTGATAAACAAAGTTGGTTTGTCGTGGTCGCCCTCCGGTATCTTACACAGGTCAGAGGTTTTGCCACCACACCCCAAAACCTCTGCTCCTGCCCTTCTGTGCTTATCTCAAATTCCCAAAAAGTTCCTTGCATGGCCTTACCAGCATTTGAGACACGCAGATGTCTTTAATTCCTTCCAAAGGTTCAACCCCCTGTTTGATACCCCCAGCACGTTTGTAAATACTTATTTATTTATTGGAATTATACCCTCAGTGATGTCACGCAGTGGTTCTGTGTGAAGACCAATAAAGCTTTGACAGTCTGGTTTATAGAAAGCTGCTAAGGAAATATTCTTTTTCCTTTTCCCAAAAAATGACTGTTTTCCCTCACCAAGTGCCCGGAGTCACCGAAAAACCCAGGAGTGTTCAGGCCTAAAAACATGCCTGGTCGGTTATTTCCCCAGTGGGATTAAAATAGAACGATTGAGACATAAATAATGGACAAGACTAATATTAAAAGGACAAAGTTAAACCCGAAATAAACTCAAGTAAGCTGGAAATGGCTCATTTAATGTGACCTTGGTGCAGCCCAGCCGGTGTCATCCCCGTGCTGTTCCTCACCCCGAGCTCCTGGGGCTTTCAAGTTTGGCAAAGATTTGGCACATCAACTGCAATTTGGGTCCTGTGTGTGCAGAAATCCTGGGAATTTTGAGGGAGTGGCTGGGTGTGTCCATTGGTGGGACATCACTCTGCTAGAGATGTAGTGGGGCTGATGGGCTTTGGGACTTTTCCCTGGCCCTCAGGGCATTTCTTGGGAAGAACAGGAATTTGCTGTTGGGACATGGAGGGGCAGATCAGTAAACGCCAGTGGCGTTTTGGGATCCTCCCCGTCCCCATCCCCGACCCCAGGGGGGGCTCCTGGGTGCCAAAGGCAATGGCAATAATGACTTGGTCAATGGAATTAATGGTATCCCAGGCCAGTCTTATGGCTTTTTATTTCGGGAGCTGCACAGCACGGGGGGGACCGGCAGGGCGGGCATGGCATCCGTCCCCTCTCCATCTGGGATCCCCTTCCTTCCCCAGGCCTGGCACGGCGGGGGGGGCCCTAGAAGGTGGTGGTCTTTGCGAGGAGGGGCCCGGGCTTGCAGCAGGGCTCGGGGTGCAGGGGGTCCTGCTGGCAGGGCAGGGGGGGGCACACGCAGCCCTTCCCCTTGTCGTCCCCCCGGGGGGCAGCACAGTAGTCGAGGGGCTCTTCCTCGTCCTCATCCTCCTCGCTGTCCCTGTCCCCGGCGTGGCAGCAGCACAGGCTGGCGTCCAGGCAGCGCCGCAGCACGCCGTGGAAGGAGTGCCGGAAATTCTCGGAGAGGACCCCGTAGAGGATGGGGTTGGCGCAGCTGTTGGAGTAGCTGAGGATGAGCGAGGCGTTGTTGACCGTGGCGTCCAGGCGGCCGGGCAGCAGGAGGTTGACCAGCTGCACCACGTAGAAGGGCATCCAGCACACCACGAACAGGGCCACCACCACGAGCACCAGGCGGGTCAGCTTGCCCTCGGAGCGCCGGCGCTGCTCCCAGCCCACGCCCTGCGCCACCGCCCGCATCTTGCCCACGATGAGCAGGTAGCACAGCCCCATGGCCGACACGGGCAGCAGGAACCCCAGCAGGGTGGTGTAGACCACAAAAGCGGCCGACCAGGCGGGGCTGGGCCACAGGAGGTTGCAGGCCACCGCCCGGCCATCACGAGTGGCCGCCGTCCCGGCAAAGACGGGGATGGGCGATGCCACCAGCAGGGAGAGGAGCCACACGCCGCCGTTGACCATCTTGGCCACCCTGGGCCGGCGGTAGGTGGCCGCACGCAGAGGGTGCACCACGGCGATGTAGCGGTCCAGGCTGAGCACGGTGAGGCAGAAGACGCTGGTGAACATGTTGAGCCCGTCCACGCCCAGCACGGTGCGGCACAGGGCCCGGCCGAAGGGCCAGTGGTGCAGCGCGGCCGAGGTGGCCACGAAGGGGATGCTGAGCATGAAGAGCTCGTCGGCGATGGCCAGGTTGAGCAGGTAGATGTTGGTGGCCGTCTTCATCTTGGCGTAGCGCAGGATGACGAAGATGACCAGGGAGTTGCCCAGCAGCCCCAGCAGGCACACCAGGGCGTAGATGCACTGGATTACCACCATTCCCACGATCTCACCCGCCGTCCCGCCCTGCTCCTCCGGGTCCTGCTGCCAGCCGGCCTCTCCTGCTGCCGTGCTGCTGTTGGGGGGCATCTCGGAGCCAGCCCAGCTGGATACGGTCCAGAGGGGCACAGCGGGCACCCGGGGCCCTGCCAGGAGCTGCTCAGCATCAGTGCTCATGCCGGGAGGTGATCCATGGAGGGGACACCGCCAGGAACGGGGGCAGCCTGCAGGCAGGGCACGGGCAGAGAGAGGGGGTGAGAGCTGCAGGGCAAGGCACATCCAAGCCCAATCCTCTGCCATCCCCCTTGGATTGGGCATCTCCAGCTGCGGCCCCCCAGCCCTGCCCCTCAACCCCCCACCCTGCTCGGGCACCTTCATGTCACTCCTTAGGGCAGCAGCATCACCCTCCAGGTTGGAGCATCCTGATGTTTGGGGACTTAGGGGGCTCTCTGGGCTGTTGGGGTCTCAGTGGGCTCTCCTGGCTGGAGCATCCTGGCTCTTTGGGGATTTAGGAGGCTCTCCTGGCTGGAGCATCCCAGATTTTGGGATCTCCGGGGCTGTGGTGTGGGGTGGGCATTAACCATGCGTGGGGTTCCTCAGCTGCTGGTGGCAAACCAGGCAGCGTGGCCTGGGAATCAGTGCTGGCATGGCCTGGGAATCAGCACCATCCACCTTAACGAACCCTTGAAAACCTCCAGGATTTCATTCACCTTACGGGGAAAGCAAAGAGAAGGAGGAACCGAGCTGGGAATATTTTACCTCTCAGCCTTGCAGGGGTTTCAGGAGCCTCCCGCCTCCCTCCCGGGGGGCAGCAGCCGGCGCAGGGAGATTCTCCGGTGGGATCTGCTGGCTGTTGGCAACGCAAAGTCCTGCTTGACCCGAGTCAGATGACCAGGAGGATCCGAACCTTTTAAAGCGAAAGGCAGAGCAGGGATGGGCGCACGGGCTCTTCCCCCTCTCCCGCATCCCTACGCCGCAGGCATCAGCTTCGCGTTAAAGACAAACACAACGCGAGTTTCCGCCCCAGGCTCTGGATTTCCGATGGAAAACAGCGCAGCAGACGCGCCCTCCTCCCTGCGGGGTGCGGTGCCCTGCGGGCTTGGAGCCCTCCCGGTCCCGCGGCCGATCCCCGGCGCTGCGGCGTGCGGGAGCTGCAGCCCGGCCCCCCGCATCCCGCATCCCGCACCCCGCCCTCGGCTCCCCTGCGGGTCCCTGCGGGGTCCCCCCGCCCGGGGGAGGCAGGAGAAGGAGGAGGGAGGTTGCCCTGGCAACGCGCCCCTCTCCCCAGCGCGCTCCCGCATCCCGCATCCCACATCCCGCATCCCGCATCCCACATCCCGCATCCCACATCCCGCATCCTTCCCGAGCATTCCCTCCTTCCCATCCCAGCGCTGCAGGCACCCCCGGCTCCCTCCTGCTGCGTCCCCTTCCCGAGAAAGGCATCCCATGGCACCGCATTCCTGAATCCCAGGAATGGGCAGGAGGAGGGTGAGGACCAGCCCAGCCTGGCCCCAAATCCGAATACACCACCAATATCATCCCATATTGGAGCCTGCGCTGAAATTCGTGGTGCAATGAGTAAAAATGGGCCAAAAATGCATATTTTTGAGGATATTTCCTTTTTTAATCAGTTGCTGTGTCCGTGGCTTTTTTGATGACAGGGATTCAGGGAATTTTTGTGCCAAGAAATGACCGGCAGCAGCTCAGTTCAGTGATAGCCCAGCTCATGGAATCATAGGATCATGGAATCATAGGATCATGGAATCATAGAATAATAGAATCAAAGACTCACGGAATAGCTGAATCATTTCACTTGGAAAAGCCCTCTGGGAGCATCGAGTCCAGTGTTAATCCAGCACTGCCAAGGCCACCATTAACTCATGTCCCCAAGTGCCACATCCACTGGCTGTTATGTCCCTCCAGGAATGGGGACCCCACCACCACCCTGGGCTGGACAATCATTTGGGGGGAGGATTTTTCCCAATATCTGATCTAAACCTCCCCTGGTGCAACTTGAGGCCTTTCCCTCATCCTGTCCCCTGTTCCCTGGGATCAGAGCCTGGTCCCCCCCTGATTCCTCCCTCCTGTCAGGGAGTTGGAGAGAGGGGGAAGGTCCCTCCTGAGGCTCCTTTTCTCCAGCATTCCCAGTTCCCTCAGCTCTCCTCATCCCACTCCTCCCAACCTGGGCCACCAAGTGATGGAGCAAAGGGCTTTGGTCCCAGTTGTCCCCATCTCACTCTCCAAGTCACAGCATTGGGAGGTTTTTGGGAAGCTGGAATTGGCTGAATGAGCCCATTTGTGCATGGAAGGGGCCTGATTGTGGGGATGGGAATGTGGATAAACACATATCTGATATTCCTGGGAACGGGCTGGGCACTCATGGGAAAGCAGGTGCTTTTTCTGCTCCCTCCTTAAATCCATGACCATAGTTAATGGAGCAGCTGGCACAGATCCCTGCTGGAATCTCAGGGACACGGAAATGGGTAATCAAACAATGAACCCATCGTAGATCACACGGACCCTCCACCCCCCCGAGCAACAGGAAACCTTGAAATGCTCTTTTACTGTAAAGGAGGAAACTCCTCCACGGCGAGCAGGGCTCTGACCCACATTGTGCTCCAAGAGTTCCCTGGAAAAGCTTTGGGTGGGGACGAGCCTTGGCTGGAGGGGGACGTTTCGGGTGGTTGGTGCCACCAGAGCCTCCTTGTAGGGTGATGATGCCGTGGTTTCATTCCAACCACAAATCCTTCCTGGCTTTGGGTTATTCTGGGTTGTTTATTGTTTTCCAAGGGGATTCCCAAGGGGATCCTGCCCCCAGTGCTTGTGCAAAGTGGGTTTTGCTGGAGCTGTGGGGGCTTTGGACACTCTGCTGGTGCTGCTGAACCTTCATCCCCCTCCCTTCCCTGGAACCCAGAGATTTGGGATCAAAGCCTCATCACCAAGTTATTTTCATCGATTTGCCTCAGAAGCCACATCCCATTTTCCCTCCAGCAAAGTTCTCCAGATGGTTAATTCTAAAATATCCACACCTCCACTCCGAGATGGCACCAAATGTTATTTAAATAGATTAAACTCCATCCCAGACGCAAAAAAATGGCCTTTCCAGGTGAAATACAAAGCTTTTCTTAGGGGTTTGTTGCAAACACACCCCAAGCTGGCACCTGGATGTGGATTTTATTTCCCTCTCACATATATTTCATATATTTCATGTATTTCATATATATTTCATGTATGACCAGTGTTTCAAGCTCCAAGGCTCATCCTGCTGCAGAGTTTTCCAGCACAATCCAGCTGGTCCTGGCTGGTTTTTCCCCATCTCCAACCAAAAAATCCACCCTGGAACGTGGCCAGGAGAGTTAAAAATGTCTTGTTCTCCTCCACTCCAACTGAAAATCCAGAGAAATGGAGTGCTGGGCTGAACAGGCTGTGGGGGGGTTTTATCACCTTTTAGGAGTTTTCAGTTTTAAACCTCTTCCTAAAAAAAGAAATGTTTTTTTGAATGAGATATTGCAAAGGAAAATGTCAGGAAAATATCCTTTGCATATATAAGTTTCTTTTAATATATTTCATTACGTGCTTATTTTAATATTTCATGCATTTTAATTTATTTTATATACAATACATTGTAATGTATTTATTATTATATAACTTATTGTATTATGTGTAGAGTGTTGAACTTTATATATGTATATATTTTATATATTATATGCTATATAATATATAAATTATATGCTATATATTTACATTCTATGGTGTATATTATATATATTATGTTATGTCATTTATTATACTACATATATATGGTCTACATTGTTATACAGCACTATATATATTATACACTATATTAATAAATTAATATATCATACTATTATATTAATATATTAGTTATTTGATACTACATATATTATATAGTATTATATTACTCTATTTCATTACAGATATAAAAATACACCTTAAATATATGTTAAAATACACTTTATAGCTATTAAATCATATATGTTGCATATGTTACATGTTCTGTGGTATGCAAGTGATATAAATTATGTATTTACATTGTATATTATATTGTTTATGATATCATATCTAGTAAATGGTATATTTTAGGTTTTATTTTATTTATCATTTATATTTTAGTACAACACTAAGTCTTATATACCATTACATTAATATATTGTCATATGACTCTACATTTAATATATGGTATTGCATTACCATAATTCATTAAATAGATGCGGCTCTTGCATCCCAAATTCCTTGCTCTTTAAGAGGACTCAATTTCATTTCCATTTAATTGGAAAAATCCAATTAATTTCACAATTTCAATTTAAAAAGAAAAGGCGAAATGAGAAGGAAGGGACATTTAAAGTATTAAATCATATTCTAGGGGTTTGCTGCTTCCATTTCCATGGCACATCCCACCCTTCCTGCGGGTAAATATCCATCCACAGCACATCCCACCCTTCCTCTGAGTAAATATCCGTCTTCTCCAGTTCTTGCTTCCAGAAAGAGTTGGCAGCAAATGGGTAGGAACCCCTGAAATCCAAATCCAGCGACCACCCCTGGAGGCCGGGAATGCTCCGGGAGCTCCAGGCAAAGGGCAGCATCCCAAACCCCGAGTTTTATCCTGATTTCCAAGTCTGGCAGCAGGAACATCCCCCACTGCCCTCGGGAACCAGGGAAGAGGCTCCCTCCCCACCCAGGCATCCGGAATGTGCCATTTTCAGTGGGATTAAGAGATTTTTTTCCCAGAAAATATCTGGGAGAGACATCCCAAAATCCCACTGGAGAGCTGGGAGTGCCCTTGTCCCTGCTGTCCCTGTCTGGGAACACCCTCAGTGCCAGCTCCTGGAGAGTGCACCTGGCATCGGGCTGGGCTTGGACACCGAATCCTACAATATCCCGGGATAATTTGGGTTGGGAGAGACCCTTTAGCATCCCACCCACCCCCCTGGCCCGGGCAGGGACTTCTCCCGGCACGTTTGGCTCTCCCTGAGCGCAGAAACCGGGCGTGTTTTGCACCAGTGACAATGGGATCGCTGGAGGTGAGGCCGGCTGGGATTTCCTGGCACTACCCCGGCCTCCTTTGCTCCGGGAAGCAGAAACCAGCGGGAACACCACACCTTTTTTTTGGGGGGGGGGGGTTAGGGTTAGGGCTGGCCCCGAGCCGGGAACACCCTGCGCCTTGGGGAGCCACAGCTCATCCCAGGCAGGGGCAAATCCTGCTCCCTGTGCCCTCAGCACCCCCCGAGAGGTGCTGTGCGGACCCCCACCCGCATCCCGGGCAAGGACTTGTCCCTGGGCTCCCAAAAACCTGCCGAATTCCCAAGGGAAAGTGAAGAAACCTGGTTCTTAACGCCACTTTTTGGGGCTGCGGGGACTCTTCTCCTCGCCCCCCGTGGGAATGGGATGGTTCCCCATGGGAATGGGATGGTTCCCCAAGGGAATGGGATGCTTCCCCACCATACTTCGGCAGATCCCGACATTCCTGCGGCACCTGGATCCACGGAACAGGGAAAAGCCGGGCCATGGAGGGGCTGCGGGAGCTTTTTGGGTGTGTTTTTTGCTGGCTCAGCAGCCGCCCTGGAGGATGTGCCCCCCACCCTTCCCGTTGGGAAGCTGCCGGATGGGATGCTCCTCTGCAGCCACAAAGGATCTTTCCTTTTCTCTTTTTTTCTTTTTTTCCCCTGCAGATTATCTCAGGAAATAAGGACAGGGACACACGTGGAAGCTTCTCCCAAGTGTGGCAGGGGGGATTCGGCTTGGCAGGGCTGGGGGGCAGCCACAGGAGGCCGGGATGGCAGAGGATGTTATTCCATGCAGGGCAGGGAGGCCTCCGGCAGCTTTTTAGGGGAGAAAAAAAAAGAGGAGAGAAAAAAAAAAGACAAACTAATTTTCCTGATATTGTTTTGCCCCTCTAAAGGAAATTCCAGGACTGGGAACCTTCAGGGAAACAATGAGCAGGGCTGGGGGTGAAGGTGGGCTGGGCCGAGGACCCATCCCAGTTTTTTGGGACAAAGTTCCCACCCTGCTGTGGGTGGAGAAGGGCTCACCCACTGCTGGCATCCGTCCCCCTGCCCACAGCCCAGCTATTGTTATTTTAGGAGCCAGTTTAGGAGAAGCTGCTGTTGCCCCACCCCTGGCAGTGCCCAAGGACAGCTTGGATGGGCTTGGAGCAACCTGGGATAGTGGAAGGTGTCCCTGCCCATGGCAGGGGGTGTTGGATGGTCTTGGAGGTCCTTCCTACCCAAACCAGGTCTCCTCCAGCACAGTGGGCATGTCCAGATGGGGATTCTGATGGCACTGGGGGCATCAGCACTGAGATCCATGGGCTGCATGCTCACTGGAATGATGTTTCTGCCTTTTCCTGGTCTCTCTTCCAGCTGGAAGTCATTAAGTCCTCAAACCACAATAAATTACCCCAAAACTGTGCCTCCCTGCAGTTGGTCTGTGATTAATTTGTGCAGAGAGCTGGAGCCAAACTCCTGCCCGTGCCTGTCCTCCTTCCCCCAGCATCTTTCCAGGCTGAGGGAAGGGCAGTGGGATGGGGATTGGTGGGGTATCCAGTTCCCTGGGCCCAGCCAGTGGGAGCTGCTTCATTCCCTGCTTTGGGCTGGAAAGGGAGCAGCTGGCAGGACAAAAGAGTGGAAAAAATAAATCAAAAATTTATTCAGTTTTATATGAAATCACTTTCTTTTTGAATTAAAGTTAATTTAATATTAACTTTATTTGTATAGTAAATAAGTTTGTTCTCTTTTATATGAACGTATATTTAGTATAATATGTTAATGTAGAATATATTAATGTATATTTAATATATCTATCTTTAGGGAGGAGATTCCGAAGCCTGGGAAGACCCAGGGCAGCATCTCCCAACTCATATTCCTCAGATTCCCATTAGATATTCCTTAGGCCCTGAGTACCACCAGGACCCAAACTCCATGGATCAATTCCCATTGGGAACAGCCACATTTTTAAGGGAATAAATCATTTTCACAGTGTTCCCTAGACCTGTCCCTCTCATGCCCATGTCCTCAGCTGTGGATCCCATTTTTTCCTTTCCTTCTGAGTTTGCTCAGGATTACAAAGGAATTAATAAGCCCTGGTGACTTGTGTGACCTCATCCCAAAATCCTCCTTTGGACAGAGTGTTTGAGTTCATTTTTACATCCCTCCAGCTCAGAGGAATGAAGGGAACGTGCCTTTCCCTGTCTATCCCTCTCCATCAGAGCCAGAGGGACCAAAGGGAACCCCATCCCTCTTTCCAGGGGGGCTAAGGCAGAGCCCCCCAGCCTCCCACACCCCCTGGAACTCTCCAGAGGCTCCAAACCCATTTGTTCCCCTCTCAGATCAGCACATTTTTGGGAGAAGGCTTTCAACCTGAAGAAAAGCAGAACGAGCCGTGTCCAGAATAAAAAAAAATAATAAAAAAGGAAGAAAATAAACCCCCTGCTTGTATTTCAGATTTCTGACAACATTCCAGCCGAGCTGGAAAGAAAACAACCCCAGGGTTCAATGCCTGCACAAAAAAAACCATAAAAAAAAGCTGGATTTGCTGATGTGGGCGAAGCACCTTCCTCTGGCTGGGGGGAGAGGAGGGGCCAGATCCCTCCCTCCCAAAACCTCCCCTTATCAAAGAGCCTGAACCATTTCAGCTGAATCAGAGCAATTCCTGGCAGGCAGGAGAGGTTCCTCAGCAGGAAAACATCCCGGGGCCCGCACGTCCCTTCAGCTCTGCTGCCAGCACCATTCCCAGACCCTTCCTCCTCCCTCCAAGGGATTGAGGCTTTGGGATTGGTGTTTTGGTGTATCACAGCACAATAATCCTGTTATCAGGCCCAGGATTTGGTCGGGAGAATTAAATCTGTCCCCATTTGAGGGTGCTCTGGAAGCTCCTGCTTTCTTCCCACTCTGTAGGAACATCCATAGGATCCTAGAAAATCCTAAGCACATCCCAGGGAAGCTGTGGATGTTGGGATCAGCAGTTTTGGGGCTTTAAGAGCTGCCTCTGAGTCAACCACTTCCAAGGAAACAGCCCTGGATGTTAAGTGGGATTGGGTTTTCCCATCCCTGGGGTTTAAGTGGGATCTGGTTTTCCCTGCGCCCAAGGGGTTGGTTCAGCTCTCCTCAGCCTGACTTTGCTGGAATAGAGTCAATTTTCCTCTTTATCCCCTTATCCCTGTGCAGGGAACTCTCACCCCAGTTCTGTTCTGCTCCCCCACCACGGCTGGATCCAAAATTCACAGCCTGGCAAGGGTGGGAAAAGAGGAGGGGAGGCCGTGGATGCTGCGGGAACAATTGGGGATTAATAAACACCTAAATGGGTGCTCCTCCCATGGGATTTTCCTGCATTTAAAGGGTTCCAGGGGCCCTTCCCTGTGGGATAAGGATGGCAGAAGTGCTGGGGAAGCACTTTTCTCTGTGCTGGTTTCTCCCAAGGGCTCTGGGTGCCCCGGGGCTGTGCTCTGCTGCGGAGGAATCCGGAGTGACCTTGGAAAAATCCTCTCTCCTGTTGCCTCCAGGCCTCTTGTTTCCCCAGCAGGATGATGGATTTGCCTTTGATTTGCATTTCTTCTGCATCTCCTCATCCCGGTGCTGTTGGAACGACAGCCCTCTGCTTTCCCCTCCGCCTGCTGTTCCATGTCCTTGGGAGTCTCCCAAAGCTGCTTTTCCACCCTCTGCGGGACAAACAGGGAGGATGGGGCTGTTCCCTCCCTCCTCCCGCAGGGACAGGCACAAACATCACCTCACCGCGGTGCTGCTTTGATGCCGAGGCATCTCATGCGGGGAAAATAAATGTTTTGGGGATTGGGATGGGGATGCAGGTCCCCTCCGGTCATTCCCTGCCTGTCACGCTGGGATCCTGTGTTTTTCCTCCAAATCCTGCCGGGTTTGCGGCCAAGCCAAACGAGGAAGGTGCTGAGAGGAGCCACATGGATAATGGAGTGAGAGGAGAGATGGGGAAGCTGCTGCTCCCCCTGTTTGTCACATTAAAGGCTGGAAAGGAGCAGCTGAGGGGGGGAAGCGTCTGGAAGGGGCGGACAAGGAGCTGGAGCGGGGCTGGTGCTTTGGTTGGCAAAACGAGGTGATGCCGCTCCCCTTTTCCAGGGAACCCACCCGGGAATCCCTTTCCAACACCTTGGATCCTCCCTGAGCCCTGTGACCCCTCCCGGGGACAGTCCGAAGTCAGGAATCCATGAATTCCACACAGTCCCAGAACGGTTTGGATTGAAAGGGATTTAAAGAGCATCTCATTCCAACCCGCTGTGCGAGGCTGGTCCCAAATTCTCGTGTGTGCTGCCCCCCTTCCCTTCCTCAGATCCTGAGGAGAGCCCGAACCGTGGATATCTGCTGCCCTCTCCTGCCCGGGAGCCACCAAATCCCGGGATTTGGGATGCTTAGAGGTGTTTTTTATTCTTTAGGCTTTAATACTGATGAAAATCTCCAAATCATTCTCAATAAAGAAAATTTATCATTTAAGAAGAGTGGGAATAGGATCCTTCCAAAATTCCAGACAAGCCGATACCGACCCGTATTAAACCTTCTTTTTGCCTTCCTATTACACCACGTTTTTGGGAGATGTGGGAAAACTTTGTCTTGAATTAGGGACAGGTTATTGGCCTAAATCTCATCGGAACCTGTTGGCATCTTCAACTCAGCTGTTGCCACCTTGTTTTCCTTGCCAGGAAAATAAGGAACTTTAAACTTTCCAACCCCTTTTCTTTCTTAACTTTGGGATTTCTCCCACCTCATGGGGAAAACCAGTTTTCAGGAATGCGACCATTTTTTTTGGAAAATAAAGCTAATAACAAAAAAACTCTGTGTGGTTTATAAACATATAATTTATAAATAAATGTATACGTAAAAGTAAAAATACAGGAGAAATCTTTTGAGAGAATAACAAGGATGAATTCCCTGGATGAATGACAAGGGGGAAAAGGGGGTTTATTTGCTTTGTGCATTTATCCACCCAAAAATGAGGGAAGCCTGGAAGGTTGGTGGCATTTTGGCCGTGTGTCCCCCTTGCTCCTGCACATCACCCCCAGGCACCCCTGGGGTGGAGCTTCCTGCTCCTCAGACTGTTTTCCCGCTGTTCCACCCCCGGAATCCCTGGATTCCCTACACGTGGCTGATTCCCCTTCCCCGGTGGGTGCGGAGGTGGCGTTTTCCCTGCGGGCAGGGGAGCCGGAGGTCAGGGCTGTGCGGTCCCACCTTGCCCGTGCCCGGCCGGGGAGCGGGGCCGAGCAGGGCTGTGTTTACCCGCTCTGGGCATCACAGAGGCGTTCCTTATTGCCGGGCTGGCCGCTGGCCCGGCAGCTCCTGGGCGCTGGCAGACACTGCTGCGTTTCACAGCCCCGCTCAATGCCCCTGTGTCTGCTCCTGCCGGCGTTCCCCGCCCGGGATGCGGCACGGCCGGGGGGTGTCCCCAAACCTCCACCGCGGAGCGGGGATCAGCAAGGTGTGGATCCGGCCGGGGCTGGAGCGGGGGCCAAGGTACACAGGACGCGTCTGGGAGCCAGCTCGGATCCAGCCGCTCCATCCCGAGGCCTCTCACGTCCTCCCCGCGGGCTGCGACACGTGGCAGGGGCTGCGGGAGGCTCTGGGGAGCGGGATGTCCTGCCTGCATCCCGTCCTTGCCTTCCCAAATCCCACCGCTGGGGCTGGAGTTCAGCCCTGCTGGTACCTGTCCCTAAGGTGGGGGTTCCTTTGCACGCACCAAAGTGACGGGGTTTGATCCCAGTTCCCGCTGAGCGCCCAAATCTTGGATTTATGGGCATGGAGCTTACAGAAAGTTCCCCTCAGGAAACAGGGAAGGGGCAGAGACAGCAGGAAGGGACCCTCCTGTCACTTGAATCCCAAGGATTTGCAGGGCTGGTTCCCACAGGTGTTTTAAACTTAAGGGAAGATGCTTCCATGCAAGAAGCAAAAAGTTGGATTTATCCCAGCTCCAGCAATAGGAAGGAGCCCCTGAATCCACATCACCCCAAACCAGACCAACCTTTTAACCCGAGGAGCTGGGGATGGAGACAGGAGGAATTCAGTGAATTATCCATTGCCCTGCTCCAGTCTGATCCCATCAACAGGGGGCCTTGGCTCCCAAGGGATCTGGGGGGAGGATGAGACATTCACCCCCTGCCCC
Source organism: Campylorhamphus procurvoides (assembly GCA_013396655.1). Taxonomy (NCBI): domain Eukaryota; kingdom Metazoa; phylum Chordata; class Aves; order Passeriformes; family Dendrocolaptidae; genus Campylorhamphus; species Campylorhamphus procurvoides. Next base: position 171,634 of record WBMV01002675.1, on the reverse strand, counting down.
TTTGCCATAAACCTGCTGGAAAAATGTCTCCCAGCTCTGGAGGACTGGAAGCTGTAGGTGAGGAAGCGCAGGCTGAGAAATCCTAATTAATATTTAAACAGAGCGGTGGAATTTGTCTAAATCCTGCTGGATTAAACGGCAAGGGATGAGCTTGGATTCCAAATGCAGAGCCAGGCTGTGCAGAAACACCGTGGCCAAAGGAGTGCTGGGGAGCTCCAGCTTGGGCCAAATGCTGGGGTACAAGGAACAGGGGGTTTGGTGGGACCCCAAAACTGATGGAAAATGGAAAAAACAGGGAATAGATGACACTGGGAAGAGGTGAATATGAAAGACAATGACAACTTTGTGTAATGTGCCAAATTCCCCTTAATATTCCAAATTAATATTTCCAATTAATATTGCTTTAATTTTCCCCTGAGGTTCTGTGCTCTCCATGTGTGGTTGCAGCTCGTTGTGGTGCTTTTCCTCTGGGGTATTTCTGGGGAGAGCGGGATGGAGGCAGGACAGAGGGATGCATTTATCCTCCCCAAATCCGGGATGACATCACTCCCCACTCCCTTCTCACCATATTAATTACCTGCACCTTATTTTGGAGCGCTGCATCCTGAGGCTTTGCCGTTTCCTATGGTCTCCTCGAGGTTTCCTGCCTGCCAGGACGGAGGCACAGGGAATTTTTCTGGCAGGGCACTGCTGAAACCCAGCTGGGCATGAATAGAGCCCAGAAATAGCAAACCTGGGGCAGCTCTGCCCACACCCCTCCGGAGGGGGGAAATCAGGGAGCTGGGAAGCATCTCCATGGTCCAGGGTGGGACAGTGACCTCGGGGATGGGCTGTGACACCTGGATGTCCTGGCTGCTGGGACACACCTTGCTGGGAAGCTGCTCCTTAGTTTAATTCCTGTATTTATTGGTTTTCCTGCTCAGGCAGATGGATTCTCCCCCTTTCCATCCATCCATCCCCATCCTGGATTCCCCCGAGGGGAGAAGGGGCTGCCATACTTTTTCCAGGGTGCCTGGAAAAGGGATCCAGCGGTGCATCCCGTTTTCCCTGGGTGAGGAAACCCTCCCTGTGCTTCCCAGAGTGTGGCACTGGTGCAGGGAGGCCACTGCCACCTCCAAACCCTTTGCAAACAGCTCCTATTTGCTCAGCAAAACGCTGGAAAAGATAGAAATACTATTTCTTTCCCATGTTTACCGCCCTCAGGTTTAGCCCCCAGCACTCTGAGCCCCATCCTGAATCATCTCCTTTCAAGGTGGCCACGTTTTCTCCCAGTTTTCCAGGAGTGATTTCCCCTTAAGTGGAGCTGCACGTTGACTCGGGGGGCTGCCTGCTGTAAGAACAGCTGGAGGAAAAATAACTCCCAGCTCCCATCGCTAGTGCCCTACCTGAGGAAATGTTTTTTCCTGCCTGGAGTGGGGCTCTGGCAGCTGGGAGAGCAGAAAGAGCTGCTGTTTGCCCAAGCAAACATCTGCGGCCGTGCCGGATGGTCCCAGCTCTCCCGTTCCTCCTCAGCATCCCAGGGCTGGGCAGGAAGGCGTGGAAAGGGCCCTCCTGTTGGAGATCCAGCTTTGCACAGGGCATTCAGCATCTCCAGGGGAGGAGGCTGCGGTCCAGGGGTCCTCCTGCTCTCTCTGAGCCTCTGCCAGGGGGTCGGGAAGGCCGGCGATTCCCAAAATAGCTCTTTTCACCTCGGGTTGCCCTGTGATGTGGTCCCTTCAAGCCACAAATCTCCTGATGGCAGTGGCCGAGGGGAATGTGTGGGGTGTGTTCCATCCTCTCACTGCTGCTCCCACTCCAGCACTCTCTGTGAGCCAGTTCAGCTTGTTGATCCAGCAGGAAAAGGTGGATTCTCTGCTGGTTTAGGGATCTGGGGCTGGGCTGGTGGGGAAAGGAGAGGGGTAAACCCCAAAAGTAGAGCCAGGAATATCCTGGCAGCAGCCACAATTCCAGTTATCCAGGTGGGTGTTTGGCTGGCCAGTTCCTGGAGCAGCACAGACCAGTGGGAAGGGCAGGATTTTAAGGATTGGATCATTCTGAGTTCTCCAGACATCAGTTCCAACATGATGCTTTGCAGCTGGGAATGTGCCAGGAATTGCTAATACAGATCATGACAATAATGAAGCAACTGGTGTGTAAATTTGGGAATGCTTCCCTAAAGAATACCACCCCAATCCTAAAAAAGCATGGCATTTCAGGGAAGTTTGAGTTTGCCCAAATCTTGTGAAATTCCAGTGGGCAATGGGAAGAAAATCTCTTCCAAAGGAAGGAAAGCCTCTTTTCCTCCTGCTCGCTTTTATCTGTGGGATGAACAAATAAAAACAAGGGAGCAGGGCAGGGGAAGGATGATGCAAGGGGCAAGAGCCCGGGATCTGAGCTGTGTTATTACGGAGAAAATGACCTGGCACCAAAAGAATTAAAATAATGTCATTCCTGTTTGCTCTGGCTCATGTTTAATCCGCCCGTCACCCTGACATTTCCAAAAGAATTTTTCAAGTATGGAAGTTCAAAAAATTATGCAACTTGACAAAAGCACGGGGGATATTGGAGCCTGGGGGAATAAACTGGGAGCTGGGAGCTGGAAGTCACCCGTGTCCCCCATGGGGAGGGATGCTGGGGTGGGTGAGACTGGGATGTGCTGCCCCAGCTGTGTCTGAGGGGGTAGAGCTGGGAAATGGGATCAAATGGGACAGCTTGGAGCTATCCCTGTGTGCCAGCAATCCCAACCCAGCCTTTCCAGGGATCTCAGGCTTCTTTTGGGCCTTTAGCATGTTGGAATTAAAACATGGAGCATGAAAGCCAAACCAAGTAGCCAGTGGCTTTCCTTTGCTATCCCACTGGCCGTGCTTCCTTGGGAATATGAGTTGGGGAAGGAGACTGGGGGCTGGTCTGCCCCTTTCCCTCAGCAAACAGGATCTGGGGAAGGGGAACTGGGAGCAGATCTGCACCCCCAGGCTGGAGCTGGGTGATTTTCCCTGCAGGAGCCACGTTGGAGCTCATTTGCCGGGATAATTGTGTGCTTTGCCGTTAAGCGTATTGATTCTGAAAAGTTAATCAGACAATTTGGAGGCGCTTCCATCTAAAAACAGAAAATCCCATTAAACTGATTAAAACTGAATCCATCTTAAATAACCCCCTGCACCTTAAAAGTGTTGAAATAGCAAAGTGTATTCAAATAAAATTATTTCAGTCAAACAAGGCTGCCGGGAGCTCTTCCCGCCGACGCCTCGTGCGTGGCTGCCGAATTTTGGGATCACAGGGATGCTGGGGAGGGGCTCTATGGGACAAATCCTTGGGTGGCCATGCTGGGGACAGGGGGGTGAGTGTGGAACATGTGGCCACATCTGGGGGAGGGCTGTGACAGAGCCATCTCCTTCCATACATATCGAGAGCAATTTCTTTGGGAAAGGGTTGGCAAATCCTGGAACGGGCACCAGGGCAGTCATGGAATCCCCATCCCTGCAGGGTTTTAAAAGCCATGGGAATGGGGCATTTGGGAACATGGTTTAGTGGTGGCCTTGGCTGTTCTGGGACACAGTTGGACTCCATTATCTCAGAGGGCTTTTTCAACCTTAACAATTCTGTTATTCCACAGTTCTCCTTGCAGCTTCACAGTGCTCTGCTGCCAGAAATGTTGGATTCTGCAGCTGCACTGAGCATGGGGAATATTTTTTGGTGTTTTAAGCATCATCCTGAAACCTGGACAGCCTCTGGAAAATGATGCTGTGCCCCTTGGGAAAGGCCTGAGTCGAGATGGTGTTTGGGACCCGCTCAGCCCTTGGAAGCCCAGAGGATTTTGGGAGGGCTGTAACGGGGATGCTCCAAACCCGAAGGCTGGAAGTGCTGCAGAAGGAGCAGGGAATAGGATGGGATGGTTTGGCAGCGGGAAGAGCTGGGGGTGCCCTCGGGATATGCCTTGTCCTGGGTGTCCCAAGGTGCAGGGCAGAGCTCCCTGACGAGCTCAGCCCCTGGATTTACACACCCTCTTTGCTGAGAGGAGGGAGGAGACAGTGCTGATCCCTGCAGCGCTCCCATCCCTGCCATCCCAGAGCTCTTCCCCACACAAGGCAGCTCTGGAAATTGAAATTGCAGCATGGAGAATGGGTCAGAGCTGATTCCAGCTGTCTGAGGGAGAAGGAAGGGTGTTATCTGCCCAGAGTTCAGGATTGTCCCTGATTACATCACTCAGAGCTTCCAGTGCAGAGTGATGCTATCGGAGGCACCGGAGACTGGGAGATAACTAGGGCTTGCTCGGGCACTTTGCTTCCAAATTTGTTTATTTTCCCCTTTGGAGCTTCCATGTCTCCTGTTTGATAAGTTCTGATTGTGAGCCAGCCTCTATTTGTACAGCAAGATCTGCTCTCCCCCTTTACAGGGAGCACTGGTGGTAATAACCACGTCCCCAGGGAATGATGCCACGGAGCTCCAGGCAGGATCCCCCTGTAGGGAGGCATTCTGAGCATCCCACCCCAGCTGGCCTGAGCTTGGCCTTGAGGTGATTCCCCTTTCCAAAAGGACTGCTTTTCCAAAAGGACAGGCTCTGGCACACTGAGCTCTCCACTATGGGAGGAGGAGCTATAGAATTCCACAGGGAAATGCCACTTCTCCCTGCCCCTGGACACACTCTTGCACACACCTTTCTTTACCAAAACATCACCTTTTTGGGTCACCAGAAAAGCCAGGAAAAAGATTTTCTGTAGGCAAACCCCGTCAAGAAATGTTGCTCTCAAGCACATTGTGGGATACTCGGGGTGCAGGGCCAGGAGCTGGATTTGACAATCCTTGTGGATCCCCTTTGACTCAGGATACTCTGGGAGCCCCAGAAGGTGGCTTGGACAAGTTGGAGGGGTTTGAAGGGATGAGAGGGCTTTAATCCTTGTGGGATGGAACCAGCAGCAGCGGGATGGGCTGTGAGTTCCTTTCCCTTTTCCCAGTGCCCCAGCTGATGTTTCCACCTGAACCTTGCGGAGCAGACAGGGGAGGTGGGGGGTGGAATCCGCACCCTCAATCCCCAGCCCTGACCTCCCCGGAGCTGACACGCTGCTTTATCTCCGCCGCAGCCTCCGGATGCTCCCTGCAACATTCCCAACAAAGGAGGTGCCAGCGGCCGCTGTTTTTCACGCCGGCGTTCAGGGCTGCGGCTGCTCCCGGAGAATAAATCCTCTGTGTCCCCCCTCCCCTCGCTTCCCAAGGCCGGCGGGTGGGTGCCAGCCGAGCCCCCCGCGCTGGTCCTAATCCCAGGGCACGGTGGGAGCAGGGGGAGCATCCCCTTGTGCCGCGGGAGAGCGGGATAATGGGGAGCCCATTAGCATCTCTATGCGGAGGGGCTCGGCAGCAGCGGGATGCGGGAACGCTTCCTGAATCCACATCCTGGCCTCCCTGCACTCCCAGGTGCTGTTTGCCCACCGAGGTGCCGGCGCTGGAGGCAGCTGTGCAGCCAGGGCCAGGAAGCGTCCTCATCCTCATCCTCCTCCCGCTCCGGGGGCTCTGCATCACAAGGCCCCGGGTATTTCCTCGGCTGGGGGGGCTGTGTTTGACGGGAGCTCCGGGAGCTGATGAGGTGTTAATGGGAGAAGGGATTCGGACAAGGATGGAGGGCAGTGAGGGGGTCACCGCATGCGGCTTCATCCCAACCTCCCCCCTCGGGAGAGCAGCTGGCTGGGAAAAGCCTCCTTTTGCGGTGGCAAGGGGTGGAGTGGGGGTCCGGCACACAGGGATGCCTCAGGGGGCAGGGAGGCTTTGGCCAGAGGCAGGATGGCCTCTGTGGATTGGGAAAGTTAGCCTGTTAGGGGGTCTTTTGTGATGGAAGTGGAGGGGGAAAGGGGGAGGAGTGAAAGTTGTGTGTTACAGTGAAAGTTGGGATGTTCCCGTACCCTCACCGTGGAATTTGGGATGCTCTGGTACCCTCACCATGGAATTTGGGATGCTCCAATGCCCTCCGAGTGAGAGCTGGGATAAACCCCACCGTATAAACCATAATCCAGGTGCCCCATCAGGTAAATCCTGGTGGATGAGGACATACCCAGCACATCCACAGCTGGTATCTCCCAAGATAAGGAGCAGCCCTGTCGTTCCCATGTGGAGCCGTGGCTGATGAGGTGTGTAGTGGTCCTGTGTCCTCTCCAGGGTGGATTTAACATGCATGGGAGACCTCGGGAAGCTCTGTCTCCTCTGCAGAGATTGAATCAGCTGGAAAATGATGCTGGAAAGGCTTGGGGATGGAGACAGGGAGGCTGCTCCTGCAGATAAGCGGTGCCCTTGCTGCTTCCCGGCTGGATGAGGGCTGGGTGGGACCTGGATCATTGCATGGCCCCAGGGAATGGGATCCTTGCTGGGGAAGAGAAGGGACAGCAGCAGTTCCTGATGCAGTCAAGCTGAGCCCCTTGGACGGGCACCAGCACAGCTCCCGGGGTTTTGGGATATCTCCTTTCCAAACTGTAATCATTTGGGACTTTTGACAAGGGCATGGAGTGTAAGGACAAGGGGGAATGGCTTTAAGCTCAAGGAAGGTGGATTTAGACTGGCTATTAGGGAGAAATCTTTCCCTGTGAGAGTGGTGGGGCCCTGGCACAGGTTACCCAGAGAAGCTGTGGCTGCCCCATCCCTGGAAGTGTCCAAGGCCAGGTTGGATGGGGTTTGGAGCACCCTGGGATAGGGGAAGGTGTCCATGTCCATGGCAGGGAGTGGAAAAACATGATCTTTAAGGTCCATTCCCACCCAAACCACTCTGGGATTCTCTGATCCATGCCAAAAACATTAAAGATGAAGGCCTTGGGGTTGCTCAGGTGCCTCCAGAAGCAGCAGCTGTGGGGCCCTGCCCCATGGCTTTGCCTCCATAGGACTGGAATGGCCCAGGGAGGCCCAGAGGAGGAACCAACCCACGTGTGTTCCATGTGGCAGCTCCCGAAATCCCCTCGGCACACACCTGGGGCGGGGGGGGCCCTGTCCCTGCTCCCAAACGGATGGAAATAGAAGCAGCTCTGTTGATTTACAACCACAGCCCCGACTTCCCTGCGCTGCTTTTGCTCCCCGACAGCTCCGGATCCCGCGTGTTGTTTTTAACAATCCTTCCTTTTTCCCGGCGAGCCGAGGGCACGTGGAGCTGCGAGGGCTCCCCTGGATACACCTGGCTGTCCGGGCGGCTCCTCCCGTCTCCCCTTTGCATAAACAACCCCCGGCCCTCTAAGAATAAAGGACCTTTGTGTGCCCGGTCCCTGCTCCCTTGGGAGAAGCACCCTGCGAAGGGAAGGGCTGGCAGGAGGAGCCGCCCCGGGCGCCCCAGCCATCCCGCAGGGTGATGCCTCCCCACGCCAGCCCCGGCAGGAATGTTTGCTGTCACCGCAGCCTGCGGCGGGGAAATATTTTCCAAGGAAAAAAAGGCCTCCCAGTGTATTCCGCGCCGCCGGCTTCCAGCAGCCGTCTGTAGCCGTCTTGTTCTGCCGCCGCCGGGACACCTTCCCGGAGGAAGAGAGGAGGCAAAGGTGGGAGAGCTTTAAAAAGCTCTGGTTAAGGTTGTTCCACCCTCCGGAGCGGGGATTTGGAGGCTGCAAAACACCCGGAGGCTGCTTTTGGGGGAGAAGGGCGGTTTTCCCGGTGCCTCCGGTGCTCAGCATCGTGTCTCCTGGGAGGGAGGAGGACCAGGGTGCTGTGTCTGGGGTGTCAAGGGATAACCCGGCTCCTTCCAGGGCTGGGAATGTAGGTCAGAGGCCTCTCCTCCCCGAAATCCAGGGAGGATGCTGGTGGTACAGGTTGGGCTGGAGTCTGGACCTCCAGCTCTTTACTCTGGCACCAAAACAAAACGCACTCAGAGAACTGTGAAAAATAAGCCCAGCTCGGGAATGCAGCTGATTGGAAGTTTTTCCAGCAGAAAGTGCCGTCCGATCCGTGTAAAACCATTCCTCGGGTGTGTGTTGATCTGGGCAATGTTTCCTCTGAGGAAAAAAAGAAAAAGAGATCAGAGACAGGGGGGAGAAATGTTTGGAGGGAGCCAGAGCCACCTCCATCAGAGAGCTTTTCCATCCCTCTGCAGAACAGCTGTCCCTTGGAAATGCACTGGATTTAGCAGCCCCAAACCACTGGATTTAGTGGCCCTAAAGCATTAGATTTAGCAGCCCAAGGCACTGGATTTTGTAGCCCCAAAGTACCACATTTAGCAGCCCAAACCCACTGGATTTAGTGGCCCAAAGGCACTGGATTTCAGCTGAGAGCAGGTGCCAAAGGCTTGGTGGGGTTTTTAATCCCCAAGATTATTTTGTTAGCAGAAACAAAGGATTCCTGAGCCAGGTGAACGTTTGTTTGGCAAAATGTTAAGCCAATCACACACTCAAAGCTTTCCCGGATCCTAAAGCACAAGTTGAAATTGAGTTTTTTCCCTGGACATGATTGGAATGGGATTAAAATATCCCTGCAGGTGGAAGCGACCTGTAGCCCTAGCGATGGGATGTCCCTGGGAGAGGGTGCCCATTCCAGACCCCAAATCCCAGCCGTGCCAGGCTGAGGGTGATGGGATGTGGGTGTCCTGGTGTCACCGTGGTGCCACCGGTCCCTCCTGCCAGGGCGGGCACTCGTGGCACAGAAAGGGGTTTGTGCCGACCCCGAGCAGATTTATGGGGTGATCCTGGGCTGCTATTAGTGGTCATGGAACCGCAGCCTCCCAGACAGGGCCTGAGCCCAAGCTCCGGTGTTTTCCCGGAGCAGAAAGCTCCCGGTGGCGCTGCCAGGGACACCTCATTCCCGGGAGCTGCTGGCTGTGGATGGGGCACTGGGGAGAAGGGGTGCCCTGGGAGCAGAGGGCTCCCCATCCCCACTCCTGGCAGCCAGGAGGGGACACGGGGGGTGACACGGAGTGGGTGGCTCCGAGCAGAGCCTGCAGCCTGGGTTCCCAAGCTCGGAGCAGCCTCGCTCTGCTATTTATACGCGCGAGGAGCCGGCCGGGATAAATGGAGCTATTTTCAAGGTCTTGGCCAGGTATAACTGGTTTAAACAAGGCCGGTAATGACTCACAGGGCTATAAATGTCCATCAGAGCCCTCAGAGAGGCTGTCAGAGATGGATCTCCTCAGCAAAGCAGCCTCCTGGTGCGATGGGAAAGCCTGGGCATGCTCCTGTCTCCGTGTGCCGGCACCGGCCCCACCAGCATCGCCCCTTCCAGTTCCTCCATCCATACATGTGGTCCCCCCACCCTTATCCTGGGCCCTGGGTGTCCCCAAGCCCTGCATCCCCCTGTCCCCATTCTCCAGGTGTATCCCTGTCATGGGCTGAGCAGCAGGAGCCTCTGATGGGCTCGGATCTCATGGGATGTCCCTGTAACTGGTTTGACTAGTCATGTCCCTTCCTTTGTATGGGATATGTTAAACCTTTTGGAACTGGGTCCCTGATTAGGTGGATGGGGACCTTGCCTTAATCCTGCACCTTGGATGATGTTCTGGACCCCCTTGGGCTGCACTGGGGCCACTTTATCTCACTCCCTCAGCAGTAGCAAATTCCCTGTGGGAATGGAAGCACCCTCCCCAGGCTGCAAGGTTTCCAGCAGCAAGGGCTTTTGTTAGGGAATAACAGGGAGTTTTTAAAGCAGAGGGTTTTGGGAGGAGGCTCCATATTCCGTTTTTTCTGTTTGTTTTCTTATTGTAAAACCAAAGACATTTCAGTTTTCAGCAACTGATCATTAAACATAAAAAATATTCCCCCGAATGAACCCAAAACCTGAATACTTCGGTCAGCCAGGTGAAACCTCCCCTGTCTGCCGGGACAAAATGTCCATGACTTCCCTGGGAGGCAAGGAAGACTTTCTTCCCTCCCTTTCTCTCTCAGCCTGGAACAGGGGCATCGCTGGGCATCTCCCTCCTCACTCCTTCTCCCTCCACTGCTGTGTGAAACCAGAGGAGCTGGAGATGAACCCGTTAACTCCCGGATTTCCACACCCTGCCTTCTCCCCCCCATCGTTCCAGATGCCTGTGCATCTTGTTTACCCAGCAGAAGGTGCTGGTGGAGGGACCCAGTGCTGGGGTGTCACGTGGCCCATGGTAAACAGCCAGCAGATGCTGCTGATTCTGCTCCAGAGCCTTTCCAGAAGGTTGGTGGGATCCTGGGAGTGGGTTTGTGCCCATTTCCAGTGGTGGATGCCTGCTGTGATCCCACTGGTACCCATCACACCATCCCTGCATGCTGGGGGCTGCTGAGATCCCCACCCTGGCTTGTCATTGTCCCCAGGGACACTGGAAAAGTTGTCCCACCTGCCTCTCAGGGGCTTTTTATCCCCATTGGGACAACCTCCTTCATCCCTGAGGGATACTACCTGCAGCCCCACGGGGGACAATGATGGGACTTTATTCCCCTCTCCATCACATTCTTCAGGCACTTGCAGGGGTTTATTTTACCTTGTGGTGCCAACCACCCATTCCAGCAGCTCGTTACCTTCACGGGCACGGTGAATAATTACAGAGTGGGGAGGAACATTAAAATAGGGACTGAATGTGCCAAAAATAGGGATGCCAGCCATGTCTTGATGGTCTGGATCCTCAGTTTGTCTGTGAAGGAGCTCCTGAGATCCTGAGACTGGAGAATATCATTCCAATGTTAAAAAGACTGATATCCTTGGCATCTGCATCAGATATTCAAGCGACAAAAGTTTCACACACTCCTGGCTTTTCCTTTGTTAGACTTGTTAAGGCCTTGGAAAATATTTCCCAGAATTAAGAAACCCCATTAATCATTGAATCTAATTAGGAGGAACTTGGTTGTGGAGTTCTTCAAATAGTTGAGTCAATATTGTCCGGTGTAATTGTGGTAATTCCCAGAGGTGCTGCTGCTCCTGGTACCTGTTCCAGCCTGGAGGCTCTGGGGGTGGGGGAAAAGGGGCAATTTTGGTGGTTCCCATCTGAATCCTTCAGTGAGCAAAGAGGAGTTCTTCCTGATGTGCTCCGTGGAATTTCTGGGAGCTCCAGAGGGATCCTCAGGAGCAGGATCCTGGTCTTGATCCCATCTTGGTATTGCACATGACCTTGGGATGTGCTGGCAGCTCTGCTTTGGTGGGGATGCTCAGCCTCTTTCTAACCTAATTCCCCACTTCAGGAATGTGAATCTTCACCATCATCATCATCGTTCTCATCATCCTCCAGTGGTTTGTTCTTGTCGGAGAGGAAGCCCCTGGGGATACTCCCAGACCAGCAGAGCCCCTGGCCTTACAAACAGCTTCTTCCAAGCATCCTAAAGGAAAAATTGGGAATAAACCCAGTGAGAGGCAGCACACGGCACGGGGGCAATAGCAGCTTCCCTGCCCAACTCCACCTCCTCCCTTTGCTCTCCCCATCTCAGTCTCATCTCCCACCTCTTCCCCAAGTACCTCTGGGCATTGATTCATCCATAATTGCCATGTCTTATCAGGGAAAGGCCTCAATAAATCCTGGTGCCACCACACAGGTTGCCTTTTGTCTCTCACAATCCTTTTGGTCCCTGTTGAAGTGTCTCTCTTCTCCAGCATCCTGCTGCCTCTGTCTCCCAATTTCCTCAATCAAAGGGAAAAAACCAACACCGCATTTATTTTGAAGGAGCAGCACAATTGGGAGAGTTCATTATGCTGGATTAATTATGATAATTATCAGAGGAAGGGAGATAATTACCCTGCTTGTTGTGGAGGACGAGGTAAGGCACCAACGTCGCTGCGAGTGATGGAGGTGGACAAAACACATTCTGACTTGTGACTCTGTGCCCACCATCCCTTGGGAAGAGGGAGATGCCTCCTCAAGTCATGGCTCCCAATGCAAATAAGAGCATAATTTAAAAATTAAATTTAAAATAAATATTAGTTAAATATTAAAGAGAAGAAATCGTGTCTCTCCGTAACACAAGCGGGTGTGTTTAAATAAAGCACCACTGAAAATTTTTAATTTTAATTTCTAACATTCCTGGTTTCCTTAAAAATGTTCCTCTTCAGGCAAGAATATATATTTTTGCTGCTTCTTTTCCTGCTCTCTTAGGACACATTAATGTTATCCATGTGGGAGGCTGCCCTTGGGAAAGAAGGGAGCAGGAGGGGGTTATTGGGGAGAGCAGAGTCTCCAGGATCCATCCCATATCCAGCCACCTCCAGTCCATCCCCTGCCTTTCCAGGCCCACCTCGCTGAATACAAATGTTGGTGTTGTTCCGTGTCCTCGTGTTCCAGAGACAAAGCCTTTGTCTGAGGAGGAGGAGGAGGAGGTGTCTGTGGTGTTGTGTCCACATCAGTGGGGTGGGAAGGACAACCCCATTCCCTCTGGCACAAAGGATGTGTTGGATCAGGAGAGGTTCTCACCCCATGGATGGTCCCTTCATGGCCCAGGCAGGGTGGCACTCTTGGGTTGTGGGACAGACAATCCAGAGGAAGGCAAAATGGGATTGAAGTGTCAGGGCTGCTGCACCAGCAGTAGGAATGTTCTCTGGAGCTGAGCAGTGGCCTCAAGCAAACGTTTTGGGAAAAAAATCCAAGGAAATGGGGCTTTATGGAAGCAGCTCTCCTTTCCAGCTCCCAGCCCATGCCAGGTAGGAAAACCTCAGCTTTGGGGGGTGACAAAATTCCAAGTCCTGAGGGCCTGATGGGGGATAGAAGGCATTTAATAAAGAGCAAAAAACCAGGGAACCCAGGAGTCACCAAGCTCAGGGATTGGCCTCAGCCTCGTGTGGAAGTGCCAGATGCAAACTTCTGTCCCAACATCTGCAGGTGGGAGGGTTTATGGTACAGGGAAGTTCTCCCTTTGGCCTCTCTCCTCCTCCTCTGGAGCTTGCTTGGAGCTTCCCTACCAGACCCAGCCATGCTGGAACACACACTCACCTCCTGCCCCTCATGATCAGAGGGAAAAGGGGATGCCAAAGCAACCAGAGCTCACCCAAAAGGGCTGGATCCAGCTGGGAGCAGGCACAGGATCCTTGGGCTGATGACCCTCACCACGAATCTTGCATTTTCCACAATCCTCCCTTCCTGAACCCTTGGACTGCCCTCCCTGATGCTCCCAAGGAGCAGAAGCTCCCTGGGGATGTGTGAAGGCAGAGATTTGGATCTCGGGGTGCACCGAGCCCAGGGCCCCCTTACACCCAGGGTGGGATATTTGGGGTGAAGGGGAACCACTGGGTGCAGGTGGGGTGAGCCCTGGGAGCCCCTCGGAGTGACCAGCACCCACACCGGGGGGTCTCCGGGGTCCCCCCCACCCCGGGGGTGTCGCAGCCGCCCCTCCCACGGACTCACGACAGGCGACAGGGGGCGCCCCGTCACCGCTCTTGGGGGCGGGACAGGGGCGGCCCCTCCCTCTTTTTGGGGGTGTCCTCCCCATCCTGGCCCAAACCAACTCCCCAGTCCCCCAAATCCAGCCAGAACACGGCTGGGGTTGGAAGGAGGGAGGCGGGCTGCTGCTATCGCGGCTGTCGCGGCTATCGCGATAGGAGCGTGCCCTCCTTGGGGAGGCGAGTGGGGTTGTTTTCCTTTGGCGATGACTCCTGAGAGGTGTTGGAACCCAGGGAAGGAGTCCTGAAGGGGAATTTCGGGGTGTTCCCAGGGCCCGGGGGAGCGAAATCCTGCTCTCTGCGGGGCTGTGTGTGTATAAACCATCTGCGGGGTGGGGGGAGTGCTGAGGACCCCTCTCGAGAGCGATGGATGCAGAAATAAATAATTAAACAAATAAATAAATGAGATTTGCGGGGTTTTTTTTGACGGTGGGAATTCATGAACCGCTCCCGGGAGCGGCGGAGTCTGCGGGGATAACCCGGGCATCGGGGCGGGGGCCGAGCAGGGATATTGCCGGGGGAGGCACGGGCCCCATCCGGCCCTGGGAGGGGGTGCTGGAAGTGGGGGGAACCCCC
>WBMV01002675.1:40927-151278 GCA_013396655.1 Campylorhamphus procurvoides | reverse complement strand
GGATGGATGGAGGGATGGAGCCATGGATGGAGGGATGGAGGAGGGAGGGATGGATGGAGGGATGGAGAGCTGCTCCCCTCCGCCTCTCCCCCGCGTTTTGGAGGGTCCCACTCCCAGCGTTGGAGCCCGTGCAGAGTAGGGAAGGGAAGCAAAGTGGGGTGATTTAGGAGGGTGGGGGACACCACGGGTGGGAACGGGGTGCGACTGGGGCCGGGCCGCCTCGGGGACCCGATTCTACCTGTTTTAGCCCCAAACGCCGTGGCTGCGGGGGAAAATCGTTGTGGCTCGGGAGGGAGAGGGACGGGGCCGTGCGGGGCCGGCTCCCGCCTCCTCCCGGCCGGACTCCAGGGCTTTACTTCTGAATTTTGGGGGTATTTTAATTTTAGCTGCTTTCCCCCCGTTTGTCCTCCCCTGCCCCGTGACAATCTTTTGTTCCGGGCTGGGAGCGGCCACGGAAGGGGGTTCCACGGAAGCTCCGGTCCCGGTGTGGATGCCGTGGGCAGGTCACGGCTGAGCACCCGCGTGGGGGAAAAAAATAGGGGATAAAATTATTCTTCCCCGCGAGAAAACCGGGAGTTTCGGCACGGCCCTTCCCGAGGTTCAGCGGCGCCGGGCACGGGCACGAGTGGCATCGCCCACGCGGGGATGGAGCGGGGGGGATGTNAGCGGGGTGGATGTCGGGGGTGCGGGGGTTGTAGGGCACGGGAAGGGGGCACAGCCCGGGGGGTGGCCGTGTCCCTGTCCGTGCCCCTGTCCCCGCGCTGCGGTGCCAGGTGACATCGCCCCGGAGCTAATGGGCTCTCAATAATTCATCGAAAGCAGCTCCGCGCCAGCCCAATTACTTGTCATTACATGCCTGGCGCCCGCGCTGGGAGGGGGACACGAGTGACAAGTGGCCATCACGCAGCATCCCGCCCCATCCCTCCCTGCTCCCCGTCCCCGCAGCCCTGCCCTTCCACCCGCGCCCCTCGGCTGCTTTTTCCCCCTTTTCCGTCCCCCGAGCATCCCAGCTCCCTCCAGCCCCCCGGACTGCTCTGCCACGGCTCCCATTTTCCCGTTAATTCCCCTCAAATCCTGATTTAGGGTATTTTTTTGGGGGGAGCGGGTGGCATCGTCTGGCATTTGGGAAGGCTGAGCCCCCAAATCAGCCCCGATCCAACCACTTCCCTTCCCTCCGTTATCCGTATTTTTACTTTCTTTTATTTTCCCTGTCTTTTTTCTCCAGGAATGGGGGAAAAAAACCTACTAGTTTTCCTTTTTTTTTTTTTTTTTTATTTTTTTGGTCCCNNNNTTTTTTTTTTTTTTTAATTATTCGGGCCCCTAATGACATGCAGCGATGGCTCCAAAAAGACATCAAAGCACAAAGAGGATGGCACAGGATGGGGAAACCCCGGTGGGCAACGGAGGGTTCCCAGTGCCCCCCAAACCTTTCCCCCCGAGATAAGCACGGGGCTGGAAGCCCTTCCTGCCCTGCCCGCGCCGGCAGCATCGCAGCCAAAAAGTGCATTTAGTGATGATCTTAAAGAAAAAACCAACCGGACAACTCGGGGGTGAGATGAGAGTAATTATTAGTGGGTCTAAAAAGAGCTGGAACACCCAAGTAGGGCTTAACCCGTCTCCTGGGAAACTGATGGAGACCTATTTTACAAGCTGTAATTCTGCTTTAGACTATCGCAGGCTCAAGGCAGTTCACACTATTCCCTTTCTTCCAGAAATAGTCCTAATCCTATATTTCGGCCGGAGAAAGTCTGCTTCGGCTCCGCACTAGACTAATCCAGAAACCACATAAAACCAGGTAGGGAAGAGGCTGGAAAAGGGGAGGAGGAAAAAAAGGAAAAGGTTTGAAGTTTGTTCTCTCTGCCCTGTGTAACCTTCAGGAGAGTAAATATTAAAGAGTGATGCCGAATCCGCCGGCTCTGTATTTCTGGGACAGCTAAACCCGGGATTGCGGGGCCGGGGGATGCGGGAAGAGCCAGACGAGTGCGGGGGGATTTTTTTTGCTCCCTCGCTGCGGGGCTTTTTTGGGGTCCCGCGGTGGTGAAAGGAATATTTATATATTCCTAATGGAGCAGAGGAAAGGGCGGTCGGGGGTGGGAAAGGTGGATTTGGTAATAGTTGGTTTTATGGGGGAAGAAAAGGAAATAAAATAAAGCAAAACTAAACAAACAAAAAGAAAGAAAAAAGAAAACAAACGCTTCTCAAAATAAAAAAAAAGGAAAAAAGAAAAGAAAGAAAAATAGAAAAATAAAAAATAAGAAAAGAAAAATTAAAAGAAAATAAAAAAATAAGGGGGAAAGGAAACAAGAGGAAAAGAAAAAATAAAAGGAAACAATAAAAAATAGGGGGAAAAAAGCGGGGAGGAAGGGGGGAAAAAGTGGAAAAAATATGCTCACACTCCCCGCAATCGAGTTTTTTCCCCAAAATTCTCAGTAAGGAGCTGTATTGTGTGGAACACTCCGAAAATCCCGAGATCTGCTCCGGACAACGGGGCCAGGTGTTTGTGTCCCCCCGCACTGGGCACCTGAGCGGGAGGGGGGAATCCACCCGGGAAACGGGAATGGGAGCACGGGAAAAGCTGCCTGGAGCCCGGGATGGGGCTTTTGGGTGAATGGATGGAGAGACGGACGGAGGGAAGGATGCAGGGATGCCGGGAGGGATGGAGGGATGCCGGGATGGAGGGATGGATGGATGGATGGACGGATGGATGGACGGATGGATGGATGGACGGATGGATGGATGGACGGATGGATGGACGGACGGGTGAAAGGAAGGAGGGACAGCGCTCCTGGAGCCCTGCAGGGCCTGGGCCCCCCCGGGGGGCAGCTCGGTCAGGCCGTTCTGTTTGCAGGGGCAGCCGGCTGTGAAATTGAGGAAAAGGAAAAAAACATGGAAAAAAAGGAAAAAAGAAAAAGTTTTTTAAAAGCTGCTGATGAGGCAGAGGCGGCTGCAAGGGGAGCAGGGCAGGGATGTGCTCTGGCCCCTCAGGGCACTGCCGGCTCACTTTTCCTCTTTCCCCTTTCCCCTTCCTTTCTGCTTTCTCTTTCCCCTTCCTTTCCACTTTCCTTTCCACTTTCCTTTCCACTTTCCTTTCCACTTTCCTTTCCACTTTCCTTTCCTTTCCTTTCCTTTCCTTTCCACTTTCCTTTCCTTTCCTTTCCACTTTCCTTTCCTTTCCTTTCCTTTCCTTTCCTTTCCTTTCCTTTCCTTTCCTTTCCTTTCCTTTCCTTTCCTTTCCTTTCCTTTCCTTGTTTTCCTTTCCTTGTTTTCCTTTTTCTTTTCCTTATTCTGCCTTTCTTTTCCCCTTTTCCTTTCTATCCCTTTCTATTTCTTTATTTTCCTTTCTTTCCTTACAATTTCTTTCCCTTTTCCCCTATTTATTTTCCTTTCCTTTCTCTTTCTTCCCTCTTTTCATTTTCTTTTCCTTCCTCCTTTCCCTTTCCTTCCCCGCTCCTTCTTACCCTTTATTTACAATTTCTTCCCCTTTCCCTCTTTCTTTCCCTGTTTTCTCCCTCTCATTTCCCCTTCCTTACCTTCTTCCCCCATTCTTTCCCTTCTATCAGTTTCTCCCTCTTTTCCCCTTTCTCCCCCTATTTCCCTTTCTGTCCTTTCCCCCTTTTCCTCCCTTTCCCCACTGACACCAACACCTTCCTCACATCCCACCCCGCTCCCTCTCCACCCTTTCCACTTCCCCCAGAGCACGGAGCTCCTTTCCCAGAGGGGCTGCCTGGGAATCCTTGTCCCTCCAGGATTCCCTCATCCCCATCCTCCTGCTGGGAACTCCCCACCTGTCCTACCTGGCACCTCCCGTGCAAGGCCGGACAAGGAGCTCACCCTGCCTGGGGAAGGAGCAACTTCTCACAGGGTTTACTCCCACTGGCATTAAAAAGAATGATCCTTCTCCCTGTTGGAAAACACCCACCGAGTGCCACAGACCGGAGGAGGAGTGGAAACTGGGGATTTTATTTCCCACCCCGGTTCTGAAAGCAGAAATATGAGGGATTTTGGAGACCTTGGAATGCCTTGCTTGTCCCTGCCAGCCTCCTGCGCCTGCCTGATCCCACACTGCCCTTCCCTCGCCTTTATTTATTTAACTAATGGACAAGGAGTCGGTGTCAGGGGGAGCCGGGACAAATTGGGCTTCACCCGCGCGCTGCTGTCGTGTCCTCATCCCTATTAAAGGCAAAGATTCCCATCTCCGATTGCCTCTTTGTGTCTGTCCTCGCCAGCGATACCTGGGTCACGCTTCAGTAATTCCTGCCTGCAGTGGGGAGCAGGGAGAGCCCGGCCTGCAGGGAGCTAAAGAGGGGGCTTGGCTGGGCTGGAGCCTTCTGGGCTTCGTGGAAACAGGGGGGAAATGCCAGCAGCACCTTGAGGAAGTTGAGTTCATTAATTTGTGGAGCTCTTTGTGGGATGCAGAGGGGTATTTTTCCAAGAGCCATCACAGGAAAGGCTGCGAAGGGGAGGAAAAGCTCCTGCAGACAAAAGTCCCCCAAATGTGGGTGGGGATTAAACCCCTTCCCATGGCAAAGCTTTTCTGAAATGCCTGACCTTGGAGCTCACTGTGGGTGCTTGGATCCACTGTGGGAGGGAAATGGGGGTTCCATGGGAAGGGATGGGGGTGTGGATGCATGATCCCATTTTTGCACCACCCTGAGCCAATGCCTGGGACACAGGGGGGACACAAACCAAGCAGCCCTGGGAGGGGGGAAACAGTGGGAAGAGGGGACAGAAGGGGGGATGTGCTCTCAAAGGGGTTTCCAGGGCTTTCAGCCACCCCCGGGTCCAATCGGAGCCATCATTAGCAAACCCATAAAACCAGTGCAGATGTCGAGCCGAAGGCAGAAAGTGTTTCTCAGGAGCATCCTGATGAACTCTCCAGTTTGGGAAGTCATCAGTTCATCCCTGCTTTTCTCTTTGTTTCATCTCCTTCCCCACCCTTTAAACCCATCACTTCCTTGTGTGGGTTTTTAGGGGGAGAAGAAGGGAAAAGGTTGGAAAGGGCCTTTTGTGTAAGGAAAGGCAAAAGTGCACTGCCTGACCTGGAGAAATTCCCATGTCCAGCATGTGGAGAGACCCTCAAAGAAATAAAGCCAGAGGGAGGCAGGTGCTGCTTTCCCTGGCACAAGGATACGAGGAGCAGGAGAAGGAATTCATCAGCTGGGGTGACAGGCGCTGCCAAAACTGGGTCAGGGTTTCCGCAGGAATAAAAACCCAGGAGAGGGGTTGGATCTGCTGAAGTGCCTCTTAACCTTTCCCATATCCTGTTACTAAAGGGAAAATTAACCCCACGAGGAGTTTCTGCCTCTTCACCTAAGCAAAAAAATAAAAAGGAAAAAAGAGAGAGGATCGTTATCCGGCTCCTCAAGGTGTTGGGTTCCAAGGAAAGGAGAAGGGGTGGGTGAAGGGAGCAGTCACCCAAACTGGGGAAAGGACAGGGCGTTCACTCCAGTCTCTGGATTATCACATGGATGGGGCAGGTATTTCAGCTCCTTTTAACACAGCGATATTGTTCCCTCAGCTGGAATGGGGGATATTTGGGATCAGGAGTGGCTCCTGCTGGGGGGATGTGAAGGAGAACCATCTCAGTGTGCAAGAGGCCGAAGGGATGATCTCGGTGTTTGCAGGCAAGACCAGGAGGGATGAGCAAAGGGGCTGGGACAGGGAAGGGTTTGGGATATAGGGGGGTTTGGGGCATAACAAGATTTGGGATGTGGCAGGGTTTGGGATATGGCAAGATTTGGGTTATGGCTGGTTTGGGATAAAACAGAGTTATGGGATGCAGTGAGATTTAGGATACAGTGGGGTTTGGGATACAGCAGAGCTTGGGATGCAGTGAGGTTTAGGATACAGTGGGGTTTGGGATGTGGCAGGTTTTGGGATACAGCTTGAGATGCTGAATGCCCTGGGGTTTGAGGGCCCCCCTGTTGGATACCAGGACCTGTCCCCCTTCTCCTGCTCTGTCCCCTTCCCTCCTGGTCCCTCCGGACTGTGCCACCCCGAGCCGGGGCCGTGCTCCAGCACGGAGCAAAGGCAGAGCCGGCATATTTTCCCCGAGTTACTTATTAACGGCTGTTCATTTGACAGGATCAATATTTCAGGCGAGGGAGCAAACACTCGAGCAGCCCCACTCTGCTTCGCTCTCCTTCCCTCTGCAAAATGATTTATTCCCAAAAATGCATCTGCCTGGGAAAGAGGCAGCGCCCGGAGCCGGGGGCTTTTATCGGTGGGATATGCAAAGCACATTTATGCCGGCTTTTATCTCTCCTATTGCATGTTGATCCCATACATATAGATTGATTTTGTTCAGGTAGATAATGAAAAGTCAAGTGGAAAATTTACACAAAGGCACTCAGGATCTCGACTTTCTATTGGTATATAAATTGGTTTATTACTTCATTCCCTTAAACAGGGACTTTCACGCTGGGGAACACTTTAAAATATATCATGTTTAAACACAAACCCATTTACCTCCCGCGTGGTGTTTTTTCCGTCGGTAATTTCCTCGCCACTTTCGTTAATTACCAAAGATATTTGTGTTTAAACACCTTCTCCAGCAATTCATCTTCCTCCTTTCCTTCCCGGTACCCGAAAAGTCCTACCGGGAGCTGCCCGTGCCCGCCGTGCCGACCAAACCTCGGGAGCCGATATTAATTCCCCATAAGCAGCTTTCATTTCCCCACCTCGCCCGGCGCCAGGCGGTTAATAGAGGGCACGGTATGTGAGAGCACAGCTTGGAACAAAAAAAAACGCACCCACCCACCAAAAAAACCCGGAGGAAACATTATTAATAAACATCTTCCGGACATTTGGTGGCGGGCGGAGGCTGCTCCAGCTTAAAGCAATTAATTCAGGATACTGACATAAACTCTCCAGCTCTTTGACAGCTTGGAGCTGAAATAAAAATGCTAGTTCTCCAGGGAAAAGGAGAGGATAGTTGGCTCTTTTCTGGACTGTTTGCTTATAGGCCCAGAGAGCAATCTTCCTCGGGAATGAAATGCAAGGACACAAACAATGTACCAGGGAGAGAATAGGAGATGGGAATGAACAGTTTGAACTATTTGCTCAGCAGAAGGGCAGCCACAATGCCGGCCCAATGGCTTTCCCATGGATCACCCTGGCTCCTGAGCCCCCTTTGTTGTGGAGCCCCTTCCTCGGGCCAGATAAGAGCACAGCTGCTCGGGCAGCCCTGCCACTTCTCCACCCCGAGCCTCCTTCCCTGGCATTCCCACTGCTCCCGCTCTGGGCTGGGGGACACACCTTGGCCTGGGGTCTGTGGGGATGGGCAGGAAACCCTTCGGGGCAAGGAGACAGCTTTGGGGAAAGGAAAACATTTCTTGAGGCGAGGAGATGATTTTTTTGGGGTGAAGAAACACTTTTTGGATGAGAAAATCCTTTTTTTTTTAGGGAAACTCTTTAGGGTCAAGGAAACCTTTTAGGGCAAGGAAACCTTTGTAGGTAAGAAAACCCTTTTGGGGGAAGGACACCCTTGCACGTTGTGCCTTGGCTGTGCCCACACACGTGTGCCATCGTGGCCTCACTCCACACAAGCTGCAGGGATGCCACATTCCATGGGACAAGGATGTGTCCAGCCCAGGCCAGAGATGCAGAGCTGCTAAATGCAGCATTCCATCTTTATTTAAGGCACAAGGAGCCTTGGAGAGTGAAAAGCATAAGCTTTTATCTTGCTGTTATCCTTGCTGTGAGATCCATCTCCTGAGAGCTGGATGCTGACATGGAAAATATTGGGAGCATCCTCGCATCCGACCTCATCCAGGCCTCCATTCCCCTTCCCTCCCTGAAAATCACCCTCCTCTGATCCCCCCAGGCCACCCCTCATTTCACTCCATTGATGTCGTCGCTGATCGGGCAGGGAAACGCCAGAATTCAAAATAAATCGGGAGGAAGGTCAGCAGGGCTGGTGCTGATGGGGAGGCTTTGCTATTCCTGCTCTTTGTCCCACCCCAGGCTGCTGGTTTGGGGAGCTGGGCCATTGCAATTGGGTTTATTTGGCTTGAAAGGGCTTTAGGAGGTGGCAGGGAAAAGGCTGCGGACTCGGCAGCCACAGAACACACCTGCAGGAAACTCCTCCCTGCCCCAAAAATCCAAGGAACTGCTTTTGTTCTTGTGTTCTTCCCTGGTGGGTGGTCAGGAGGATGGGCTGGAAGGCAGGAGGGCTCCCAGTGTCCCTGCACTGCCTGAAGTGCTGATCCCTCCCATGTGTCCCTGAAGTCACAGAGCACCCAAATGGCCCTCACACCTGGGGTTGCTCCAACACTGCATCCCTGGGATGGACCACCACGAGCAAACCACAGTGTCCAGAGCCACGAAATCCCTCAAGAAAAGGGTTTTTATGATTTCACCCCCAAGCAGTGCCTTATCCCCCCTCATGGCTGGGCTACTCGGTTTTATTTCCTTGTATTCATTCTCCCAGAATACCCCAAGTGGGACGAGTACCATCAAACCCAACTCATCCTCCATTTGGAAGGCAGACCCAACACGATTTCCCATTTCAGGGTGCCCAGGCTGTGCCCTTTCCCCAGCAGCTCCAGCCTCATGGCTGGCAGCCCGGCAAGCAGGACGGGTTAATTAATGAGACGTTAAAGAGGCGGAATGACACTTCCCAGCGCTCACTTACCCAGCTAATTTCCAAACCCCTCCGCCATAGACAAAGAGAAGGTGCCGGCGGTGCCGAGTCATTTGCGCCGTGTTGCCGGCGAATGAATTTCGGGGAGCAAATATAGTTATGCAGAATTTAAATTAAAGTTGACACTAATGTAAATACAGCGATGCAACTGCGTGTTTAAGAACTCTGATGAGGCGACGGTTTTAATCAGCTCCTTTTAACTCAGGTGGCATTTCAAATCCTCGCCGTTTAAATTGGATAAAGAGCTGGAGGGCTGGGAGAAGGAGCAGCCGGTGGGCTTGGCTCCAGCTCCTTCCCAAGGGATGCTCGGCATGCAGGGGGTACCTGGGCTCGAGGGAAAGGGCAGTGCAGGCTGGAGACAGAACCCCTGTGCTGGCTCTGGACACCTGGACATCTCCTCACCCTGGGAGGGATGGGGAGAACATTCCCATGGAGAGTTCCCAACCTGCCAATCCCTGTCCTCCAGACCCAGCAGCACTTCCACCCTCTGGAATCCTTCTCATTGACATTTGGTGGTGGCACAGGAGCTTCCCAGCTGTGGCCAGCTCATCCAAAACGTGGCATAAACCCAACAGCCAAACCCCAGAGCACCCACGCTCCGTGCCTGCCCTTTGTGCATGTGCAGCACACATTTTTGGGAATTCTGCCCAACTTCCCCACCTCTCCTGAAGGCTTCCAGCCTGAATCATAGAATCCTGGAAGGGTTTGGGTTGGAAAGGACCTTAAAGCTCATCTTGTTCCAACCCCCATCAAAGCTAAATCATGGACTTGAGGGCTTCGGGGGCAAAAATTAAAATATAAAGAAAGAGAACCAGCAAAGCGGAGAGGAAGGAGCATTCCTGCCTCACCTACTTCAAAGCGGGGTGATCCCGAGCTCTGGAATAACAATAGGCATTAACTGCAGCGTGGCAGGAGCTCTGAACAGGAGCTCTGTAACCTGGCAAGGCCCAGAGTCATTTCTGCTCCAGGAACAATCTGTTTGGCACTGGAATTCTGCTGCCTTTATTTCAAAGGGGATAAAGTGCCCCTGGCAGGGACACGCTGCCAGCGCTGGTTTCTCTGCCACCAGATAAGGTGTCCTGGCATTCCCAGCACCTCCCAAAAGGGTTCCAGGCCAGGCAGGAGGGGGATCAGGGACCTTCAGCCCCCTCCCTGCACCACTGATGGCCACGGGGACCAGGGGCTTGGGGGGGGCAAACAAATCCCACATGGGGAGGGATAAAATCAAGCTTATGTCCATGGTGAGGATGTTCGGCTCCAATCCCAAAACGATAGTGAGAATGGTGGTAATAATAATAAAAATAACAATAAAAATCACAACAACAACAATAATAATGGTAATAATAACAAAACCAACAGTAATATAATAATAATAATAATAATAACAAAAATAGTGATACTAAAATACAGCAATAAATAAAAATAAAATACAATGATTATAAAGTGATAAATAAAGCAAAAATAAAATATAAAAATAACAACAATAACAGCGTATTCAGAACAATAACAACTTTTGAGGAAAAAGAGATCCTTTCTTTGGGATTTTTGAACACCCTGCATGTCATTCCTGGCATCTGGAGTGCCTAAACTGAAGGAATGGCTGGAAATGGGAAAATTCCACCCTCCTGGACCTGACCTGAGGTGCAAGGGGTGCAGAGAAAATTCCCATGGGATGGCACATCTCCTCTGAGCATCCCTGGGAAATGCAGGGAACGCCTGGCATGGCACAGGATGGGACTGGTGTTATCCCAGGTAGGTCCTGCCTGGCAGGGATGACTCTCACAGGGCAACTCCCACTCCTGGCCTCATCCCAGCTTCCAGAAATTCGCCTGCCCTCCTGCCCACTGCCCCTGGAGGATTCATATTGCCCCTGGAGGCCCTGGGGAGGATTCCATATTCCTGGAGCAGTCCTAATCCCACCCTGTGACTCAGCATCGTCAGGATGCTGGAGAGAGTAAGAAATGCCATTAATTACGCCCTGCTCAAAATGGTGAGCATCCTATTTGGGGGCAAACGCCGAGAAGGACTGAAGGAGGGGGAAAATCCTCCCCAAAAGAGAGGGAAAAGGCTGTGATGGGGTTTTACCCCCAGCCTCTTGCCTGTATCCACAACCCCCCACCCTGAGGAGTTCAGGAGCTTCCAGACAGCCATTGTCTTGGGAAATCTGCTGGCAACCAGGGGGGTTCAAGGGTTGGGAGGGGAGGGGCGACACCAGACACCCCGGCTGCGAGGAAATGGGGATGGATGGGGCTCCGAGACCTTTGGAGTGCGATAATGGATGGAGAGGAGCAGCAGAGTGGCCCTGACACAACGTTCTTTAGTGTTTAATCTCTGGTGGGAGACGGGGGGAGGAACGTGATGAAGGAGCAGGGAGGCTGATGAAGAGGCAGGGAAGTTGATGGGATCTGGCCTGGTTTTCTCCACAGGTAGAGCCAGCAAGTGCTTTCACCTGCAGAGCTGACTGGGGAATAGGAAAGAGGCTGCCTGGAAATGCCAGTTTTGGTGCCACTTTTTTTCCCCAGCTTTTAGGGAGAATTGATTCCCCAGGCTGGATGAGCCCCATGGTCAGAGGTGCAGCAGCAACCCAGGGAGGGGGAGCAGCCCTTGTTTAGAGGCTTCGAGGGGCAAAGTCCAAATTGCTCAACGTGTTTTGGGCACTCAGAAAACGTTTGGGAGGGGAAAGGCAACGTGGAGAGCACGGCTGCTCTCCCAGATTCCTTCTGCTGGGAAAGCTGGGGAACCCCTGGGACGGCAGACCCCTCTGGGCAGCCACTCGGGGTGGGTAGCGTTGGTTTTGTAACATCTTGAGACGCTCAGGAATGTTTTCCAGGAGTGTAGTGCCTTCAAACTCCCGAAACCACCTTCATCTCGGGCAGGCCATCAGAGATAAGGGGCAGGGTGGAAGTTGGCTGAAATTGGCCGCTGGATCTGCCACCCAACGTCCCGTTCCCTGTGACCCGGGAATGGCTCCAGCCAGGTATGCTGGCAATGTTTAACAAACCATCCGTCTTGCCCTGGGCCCGCTCACAGATCCCTTTGTTTGAGCCAGGAGGCCACTCAGCCTTCCCACTGTCCTGCTTATCAGGAGATTAATCTCCCAGCTATCCTGATATTAATTTTAAACCCAGACTCTACTATTCTGAGTCCTGGGCTGGGGTGGTGGGAGGTGTTTCTGCTGCCAGACCCACATTGGTGTGACCGATCCCCATCACCCAAACTGGGATGAATCCTGTCTCCAGGGATGCTCATCTTCCCATCATCCTTTTTTTTGGGGGGGGACTGCATGTCCTACATCCCATCAGCTTGTTTTTTTGTGGGATGCTGCATGTCCTTTGCCATGTCCCACACAATCCCAGCACGATGTGGGGATGCTGCAGTGGGGGCAGCTCTGAACATCCCCAGTGGGTGCTGGAAGGGTGACGGGGTCTGGCTGCAGCGAGGGGTGTGGGGAGGGAGCCTGGCAAAGGTGGCTGTGGGGAAGGAGGCCCCAAATTCCTGCTGGAGTGCTGTGCACACAGGCCTTATCTCTCCAGGCAGTGTTTGTGCAGCAGGAGCCAGCCAGCGAGAGGAGAGGGTGGCAGAACCCACAGGAGTCCCCCAGCTCCTGTTCCCTCCTTCCCACCCACCTAGAGGGGTCTCTGAGCTGTTTTGTTGGCTTTTTAACAAGATGTGGGAGTCTCCTTGTGCTTTACCAGCCCCAATGGACCTGCTCTCCATGACTCATCCCATCTTTACTGATGTTACAGGAGGCTACTCTTGTCTCCAGTCACTTCCAGTGACATCCACGTGTTCCACCACATCCATACATCTGGTCACATCTGTATCTTCAGCCACATCCATACCTCTGGTCACATCCATTCCTTTGATCACATCCATGCTCATGGCACTGAGAACCACCCAGTAAAAATAAAATAAAATAAAATAAAATAAAAGCTCCTCCTGTGTTTATTCCCAAGCCTGACTCTTATCCTTGCACTGCCCACTTCTCTGGCAGAGGAGTGGAAGGTCACCTCAAGACACCACCAGCTCCGCATCCTCTGAGCCTCTGGAACATCCCCCCTGGGAGGGGTCTGCCCTGGAAATGCTGGTGCTACACAAAAAGTTGACCCCTGACTGCCTGGGTGTCCTGTCCCACCCTGGGACTCGGTGGGGTGATGTGATCTTCCAGGATCTGGAAGGTGGGAACCAGCTCTGGATGCTGCAGGATGGAGGAGCAGCTGTCACTGTGTGACTGCCCCTGTTACTGGAGCCCCAGGAATGTCAGATACATCTCCTCCCAGCACAGAAAAGACTTTAAATCCTTGATTTGGGCAAAACCAGGCTGTTCCTTCAGCATGCCTGTGCCACTGGGCCTCTCCTCCCCTGACTTTTGGAGTGCCCTGGGAATGTCCAGCTTCTTATTAGTAACAAAAGGTAGGAAAACAACATTTCTGGATCTGCTGGACCCTCACCCGAGCCTGTGGCTCCCTCTGGCCTCCTCACCAGGGGGCAAAGATGCTTTCCCTCCCTGTTCATGGGGTGGAGGCTGTCTGGGCTGTGCAGGATGGGCTGTGCTGCTGCTGGCCAGCCACCCCTGCCCTCTGGAGCATCCCCTGGAATTGCTATTTACCCATCGGAGACTCATTATCCCATCATCATCAGAGGTTAACCGAGTGGCTCTGGGTCACCGAGAAGGTCACCAGCAGTGCCAGGAAGGGTCTCATTCATTCCCTGATCCTGAGGGTACTGAGGACACGGACACCCCTGGCCTGCTCTGGCAGGTTGGATGCAGCCATGGATGTGAGCTGGGGGAAAGCTGAACATCCTCACCCCCCTTCCCTTTGCACCCCAACCTGGCATGGTGCAACCACATGTTTGTATTCCTGCAAACACCTGGGCTCCCAGCTGCAGGAATGAGGCTTTCCAGCCCTCCAAAATGAAGCTGTTAACAAGGGTGACACTGCTTTTCCATGCAGCCCACATGGAAACCCACATTCCATGCCCACAGCCCACTCCCCGGGGTGTCAGCGCTGCCTTCAGTTATTATCCATCCTCAGGAGGAAACACAGGGCCCAATAAACCTCCTGCCAGTGAGGAACACAAGGCTTGAGCTTGGAAAGAGCACCTGGAAAGAGCAGGATTTCCACCCTGCAGCCTGAGAAGCGGCCCCTTCCCCTTCCCCTGCCCAGCTCCTCTGCTATGTCAGGGCGGAAACCCTGCCTAGGCTGGCAAGGGACAGAGGCTTCCCTGTTTGGATTCGGGATGGGGATTTCTGTGGCTGAAAGTGCCTTTGTGATTTTTCCAGGAAAGCTTCCTTTCTGGCAGAGGATGCACAGGGCAAATGGGCTGCGGCGGCCAGGGAGCAAAAATATTTAAACAGGCAACTCAGGGGGAGCTTGGAGAGCTCCGAGAGCAGCTTCCTACGCCTGCCCTAAAATGTGATTTACCCCCGCAGCCCCGACGGCAGCTCAGCAGTTCATTAAGAGCTGAGATTGGAGCTCTGTGGCCTGAGAGGACCATGATTAGTGTGCCCTGCTCATTAATCACTTGTGCGGTGTGGATGTGCCTCCAGTAGGTCCTGCCTTGTTTATCCCGTTTATCTTCTCCCCACTGGATTAAAGAGCCTTTTAGCACCCTGGCTTTTCCCTACGGGAAGCTGAGCCCACACCACAGCAGCTGCCACACACTTTGGATCCCCGTTCCCTGTGGCAATCTCATGGATCCCCCAAAGGGGAAAGCACATCCAGCTCCCAGCTAAAGCCAGTGGAAAGCAAGGAAAACCTTCCCTCTGCTTCTCTGAGGGCTTTAACTCAGAGCCCACCTAGAAGGAGGGTGTAGCCAGGAGGGCTCTGCTCCCAGGGAACAAGTGACAGGGAGAGAGGAAACGGCCTCAGACTGAGCCAGGGGAGGCTCAAGTTGGACAAGAGGAAGAATTTCTTCGTGGAAAGGGTTGTCAGGCATTGGATGAAGCTGCTCAGGGAAGCTGGATGAGGAGCTTGAGGGGTCGTGTATAAGCTGGAGGTGCAGGAGTTATGGTTCTGAGTGTCCCAGTGCCTCCAGTGTGGGGGCATTTCTCCAGAAGAGCCCTCTGAGCTCTGGCCTCAGGGTGGTTCCATTGCTTCCAAGGGCTGGAATTCTGGCTCTCGGCTCCCCAGGAGTGGCTTAAGTTGAATTCTTTGTTATAGCTGCTCTGAGGTGTTGCAAAAGAGCTGAGCCTCCCTGGGTGTTTCAACAGGTGAGGGGATCAAAGCTTTGGGTGGCCTTGGGCTGCAATGTTTACCTGGATTTTAGGAAATCTGGCTGGGGACTGGGTTGCTGCCCTGGATTTGCTCTGGATTCGGGGCAGGATCCCACGTGCTCGACACAAACCACCGATGTGGGGCCTCACACTGGGATGTTTCAGGCTGAGGTACCTGGGGGATGCTGCAGGTGCAGCTGTGGATGTTCTAGGGGTGTGCCTTTAGAAAAGGGTTGCTTGGTAACATCTCCAGACACAGCTCAGTCCTGCAGGGGAAGAATTCCAGGCTCCTTCAATGACCTTGGGAGCTTTATCTCCATGAGTCACCATTAGCTGGCCTTTGCAAATCTGTGACACTCAAGGGAGTTTCCTCTTTGATCTGAAAAATCAGGTGCTCTGTGGCTTTGGGGTGTGCCAGCTTAGGAGGGACAGGGTGGCACAGCTCCATGGGCCCCAACCTGCCTGGGTGGAAACTTCTCAGCTGCCTGTGTCTCCTCTTGCCAGAGGCTGCAAGCCCTGGATCATTTTCCAGCAGTTCACCAGAGTGAGCAGCCTGTAAATCCATGGATAAAATGTGGGGACCCCCTGTGTTTTCCCATCCAGCTCCACAGGCAGCATGTCTCAGCAACAGGGGGGTCCAAAAGCTGAGGAATCACTTAATTGCTCATCACCTTTGGCATCTGATACCTTTTCCATCTGCACTGGTGCATTGGCATTGGGTATTGGGGGTGGAAGCTCTCCAGCTGGGAATGTGGGGGATCCACCTGGATTTCCACACCCGGGTGGTATAAACGGAGGGGCTTCAGCTGGATTTTCATGTGTGGGTGACATAAACGGGGGCACAGAGCACCGAGAAGCCCCTTGGCACAGTTCCCCCTCCATCCCTGTTCTGGCAGACTCCGTGCAGGAGCTGTCAGGGCTTGACAGAGTCAAGGGAAAAGTTCAAGCACCTTGGAGTTTGACTGTGATTCGCGGCTCGGCTGGCACAAATCACCTCCCCCAGCAGCTTTATGGGGACCTGGGGACCCACCTGTCCTTTGGAGGGGGTGGCTCTGCCCAAACAGCCGCATTTTATCTGCTAAGTCAGAGCAAGCAGCGCCTGCCACCGGCGTAGGGAGAGCTTTCACCCTCCCTTTACCCAAGGTGAGGTCCCACAACCTGTGCCCTCCTTCTCCTGACACCTGGAACGACCAGGCCCTGGGCAAACAACTGGGGAGCTGAAACGCGAGGCTGAGAGCAGCGAAGTGACAGGGCGGGGAGGAGAGGAGAGGAGAGGAGCCGAGGTGGCCGCATTCCTGCCCATCCGCGCCCCATTCGCCGGGCATTGTTTGCTCAGCGCTCGCACACACGAATTGACAGCTGCTCCCAAATACAAAGCGCGGCGCCCGCATCGCCCATACGGGCTGGATGGGATCCCAAAGGTGCTAGCCCCGGATTCGGGCTGGGTGGGATCCCAAAGGTGCCAGCCACGGGTTTTCAGCCCAAAGGAAGGGAAGGGAGAGGCGCAGGGAGAGCCGCACCCTCGGTGTAAAGCACGGGAGATCTGCGTGGGGTTGGAGATGCCGTGAGTCCCATCCAGCTAGGAGGGGGCTGTGATTTAGGGGCAGGGGTGCCAAATGCACCTCCGGAGGTGAATCCCGAGCGCAGGTGAAAAGGAAGCCACGGGCGGGCAGTGGAACGGGGAGGTGTGAGCCAGGCTGCTCATTGGCCCCGGCTCTGGCTGCCGCTGACCTGATGGCAAATATGAAATATCAAAGCGCTTGTCAGCACTCCTGAATGGGACAAAGAGACGGCGCATTAATGATTAACTCCGCTAAAAGCTGCGGCTTTTTGATTCCCATGGCGCTGGGACTATCTGGCTGCCATGTGACAAGCTCGGGCCATTTTCTAGCAGATTGGGGAAAGCTAGTGAGCAAACACAGGTGCTTTCGAGTCAGCAGCGCTGTCAGGGACAACCACAAACACCAGCAGCTATGCCTGCCTAAATTAGCTCCTGTGTTTGCCTCCATTTTTCCTTCCTGGAGATTTTACTTTCTAAGTCGGGGCGTCTTTCGCTCCCGTCCTCCGCTATTCACACGCCGCGTTAAAAGCGAGAGAGAGGCCCAGAAAAGAAAAGGGAAGGAAAAAGGGGGGAAAAGCCCCCGAAAGGCTCCTCTTTGAACGTGGGGCTCGCATGCAAAAGACCCGAGTAAACTAATTAAAGCGCCTCGGGTCTTTAACTGCAAAAACAAACCACGTTCCTCGCGCTCAAGTGGAATTATTTGGGTGATCCTCGGCAAACAGCGAGCCCTGCAAACATGTCCGGGCTGTGGGGATCGCCCTGGCTGATAATCCTGGAGCAGCGGGGGGCCAAGGGAAAGGTCCGGGCCGGGCCATTTGGGGGGTGTCGCTCTCGGGCTCGCAGTGTGACCTCCCCGTCGCTCAGCCTGAAGGTCCCTCTAGTGGTATTATTTGTTTTAATTTGGTGCTGGCGGCAGGAATCGGCCAGACTTTCTTGCCCTGTTCAAATATTTATATCGGCGCGTTATTGCTCGGCGCTCGGGCTCCCGGCAATCACCGAGGGGCCATAAAGAACAGGCTATCAGCGTGTCGCGATAAAGGTGCTGGCAGCAAACAGCAGAAAATGAAATAAAGTTATAAAAAAGGCCAGGTTTGGGACGATATAAATGTCTACAAATAATCACGGCATCGGGCTCCGGCAAATAACAACCCCAGGGCTGAAATCGGAGCCGCGCCGCGCTATTGAATTGAAATGCTGCCTCCTGTCCGCTCTGGGAAGGAGGAGAGAAGCATCCCGCTTTTCCAAAGGAGGGATTTGCAGCCTTTCAGGGCCGGGTAATCCCGACGGCAGCTCCGCAAACGGCCGGAGAGGGGCACGAATAATTCCCCGGGCTCCCAAGGGCTTCGGCTTTGGGGGGCTGCCAGATGGGATGGGGCACGAAAGGCTCGGCTGGACACACAGCTGGAGCTCCCTGGGTTTTGTCCATGGGGAGAAAATGTTGACCTCCCCCGAAAATTGGGATGGCTCCCACAAAGGCACGAGGATTCGAATCTGCAACATCCAAGGGTTTTCTTTGGGCTGGTACCGAGTCTTTGGTGCGGTGTGGGGTGACTTGGGAAAAGTGACAGGACAAGGGGGAATGACTTCCCAGTGCCAGAGGGCAGGGATAGATGGGATACTGGGAAGAAATCCTCCTCTGGGAGGGTGGGCAGGCCCTGGCACAGGGTGCCCAGAGAAGCCGTGGCTGCCCCTGGATCCCTGGGAGTGTCCCAGGCCGGGTTGGACAGGGCTTGGAGCCACCTGGGACAGTGGGAGGTGTCCCTGCTTGAGGGACTGGATGAGCTTTAAGCTGATTTCCAACCAAACCATGCCAGAATTCCATGATCTGCTGCCTTGGTGACTTAAGCATAAAGTGAATTTATGTTGTGTAAAGGAAAATGACTATGGTTCAGGTACTGGATGCACCCTCAGGAGAATCCAGGACAGTGACCCTGTGCCTGCCAACCTGTCCTTCCAAGAGGATCATTCTGACAGAAAGTGGATTTATACAGGGAAAGAAAAGTGCAGGAGCTGGAAAGCAGTGTCCAGATTTTGTCCCAAGGACAATGGTTGCAGATGCAGCGTCGTTGGCTTCGGGGGGAAATTAAAATCTGTGTGTTTAGTGGGATTATGCTTGAACTGGCACCAATTTCTTTTGCCAGATTGAGCTGCTGCCAATTTCTTTCCCCAGCGATGGTGGATAAATATCATTAAACAGGGGAAGATGAAGGCCATCGATGCCCTTGCATTAGCAGGAGCTACCAGTGTGTGCTCGGGAAAGGAAGGACAAAATTGGGGAGATTTGGATGCAAATCATCCCAATGAGACAGATGAAGCACAAGGGGATGAGGCAGAATGGGATCCAGAAAGCAGGAGACTGGGAAGAGTGGGAAACTGTCAGCTTGTCTTTGGGGATTGAAACTTTGTTTTATCAACAAAGAAATTTGCGAAGAATCTGCAGGAGAGGGCTGTGAAAATATTTGAGTTCTCTGTATATATATTTTTTAAAGAGATAAATATTCCTCATTCGTGGAAATATTGTTTCTAACAGGTCATGGATGCAGGCTCAGGGAGAGCCATGGTGGGATTGCAGATTTTTTGGATGGATGGATGGTAGAAGTCCTAGAAATGAATTTTACAAATACTATCACAATGGTTGGGGGGAACCCCAAGGACTTCCTCTTGACCCCTGTGGAGTCCCTTCCACCCAGGAGTGCCCCCCATTTCTGTGTTTGGAGAGGCCAGAGCTGAATCTCAGTTTTTAATATCCCCCCTCCCTGCATTCCCAGGGACTATGGACCCTCCCAGAGGGTTTTCCTTGGTGTTCTCCCATAACAGTTCCCCTGCTGGTGGCCACCAAGGGAGCTCGATCCTATCCCCAGCTGGCATCCAGGGAGAAATTTCAGGGACTTTCTGGGTTTGAACCCGTTTCTCCCCATCCCCTTTTGGACAAGGGTGACTCTTGGCACAGCTGGCCCTCAGAAGGAAATGGGGAATTAGCAGTGTCCCAAAATGCTCTCTTAATCCCATGGCAAAGCAGAGAGTTTGGGGTGTATGCAGTTATACTTTTTGCCTCTCTCTAAAAGGAAAAAAAGGACAGGAGAGGGGGGGAAAAAGGAAGTTATACTGTTACAATCAGCCTGGTGTGTGATAAAGATTTATTACAGGCAGAAGGCAAATAAAGGTATGGTAGGAACTTCTTTATTACCCATATCAGCATTGCTTATGTGATCAGTGACCTGGAATACATTCAAATTCATGTTAAATAAAAGCCTAATAGAATTTTCCCCCCTCCACCCCCCTAGGGTGACATGTGGGCAGCAGAAAGAGCAGCCAATTGCTGTGTTTACCCGCTTCCTGCTTTTCTGGAAAGTCAACAGGTTTTTAGAGGCTTAGGTTGGCTCTGAATTGAGAAACTTGCACTGGTTTAACTGAGGTCATTGGGGGAGAAACAGGAGGAAAATGGGGGCTTCGGGAAAGGAGTTTCTGTGCCAGACTCAGCCCACCCCACTCTGCTGGTCCATTGCCTTTCTCCAAACCCTTTTCCCGGTGGTTTCATAGGAGAACACCACAGCACTGAAATCTAAAGACTAAAATATCTCAAGGCCCCCCAATCTCTTGCAGGGAGCACATTCATCACAGCCCCAAAGTGACCCAAAGCCCACCAGGGCTCTTTGGTTTGCCAGGATGGGTGGGCAGATCTGCTGCACCCCACCCCAGGTGGTCCTCAGGACTCTCCCCAACCCTTCTGCTCCAGGCTGAGACCTTGGAAACCCACAAATGCCCGGTGGTTGCACCTCCAGGAGGTACCTATGGGCTCAGATAAGGCTCGGAGAGTCTTATCAGCTCCGGGCTTTCTTCTTGTGGTGGTTCATCCATCACTGGGTAACAGGGTCCCCTCGCAGGGCTGCCTTTCTTTGTGCTGTATCTTTATTTTTATCTCTAAATACCCTTTGTACACATGTATCTCGCTCCTCCATGCCCCATTGTATTCCTTCCACCACCACAGGCACTGGTGGCATGAGGAGAAAAGGTCCATTTAGATAAAAAAGCAATTAGCACCTCCCAGGCTGGCTTGGGATATATTGTTTAAGCCTCACAAGAGGCTGGCGAAATTCCTCCTGCCTGCGAAGAAAGGGGGAAAGAAAAGGTGGAGGTTATTTCAAAGGAAACCTCTCCTATGGATTTGGAGGTGTTAATTTTTTTTTGTGTGTGAAAATTGGGCAGCAAAACTGTGTTTTCTTGCAGCTGAACTACAGGAGTTCGGGTTTGGTAAAGAAGTTGTTGGGAATGGCAGAAAAGTTAGTAAAAAACTCCCAAAAAAGAGTTTAAAATCCCGTATTTCATTTGATTCCCTATGATGGGGCTCCAGTGCACCTCTGGGTGGGAAGAGGGATTTGAGGAGCCTTTGGAAATTGTTGTGGTCTCTTGGGAATGGAAGGAAAGTTAGGAAAAATCCCTCCCAAAAAGATTAAAAATCATATTTCGTTTGATATCCTGTGCTGGGGTCCCAGTGCACCTCTGGGTGGGAAGAGGGATTTAGGGGAGTGGCAGGAGGGGTTTGGGGGCTGCACATAAATATTTGGAATTATTTTCTAGCCCACTCCCCCCCATATCATTACCCCTGATGGGCTCCAAGCAGCTCCTGCAGGTCTCGGGAAGAGCCATGTATCTTCATTTGTATGTTAATTTGCATTAAATAAATGTCACTATAAACAACTTGGATCTCGGGAGAAGGTGGAAAACATATGGGCCTTTGCCAGGCAGGGGTTATTAATTTTCCACTTTCCAGCTGGAGTCTATAAAGGGTCCATTCTCCGGGACAATAAAGGGCCAAGGTCGCCGGAGAGCCAGGGAAGGCCACGGCAGGAATCCCTGGGGAGCCATAAAGCCTTTGTTCCACCTCCAAGGTGCACATGCTTGTGGGGTGGGCAGGCAGCCTGTCGGGGCACGCTCTCCTCATCCCAGGGAGCATCCTGCTTCCCGTAAAAGCCGGGAGCAGGCAGGGCTGGTGCCAGGAGGAGGCACAGGGGAGGGATGTCTCGCTGGCAGGGGGCCAGGAGGGAGCACGGAGCTTCCCCCAGGTATCCCGGGAATAAAGAGATGGGTGACTGCAAAGCCTTCCTCATCCAAGGGTGTGCCACCCCTTGGAGAGCTCCAGCCTGGGTGCTGGGAGAGGGGAGCTCATAGGAGGACAAGGGATGAGTGAATGTGTCATGCACAGAGCAGGTAGGTGATCCCCCCAAAAATCAGCCCTTTCCATTGGCACGTCACATCCTTGAGGGGAAAAAGTGCCAAGGAAGGGCCATGTGTCTGTCCCAGCACCCCGAGGCTCTGGCCATGGGCTGGGCTGTGGCCGTGGGTCTGTGCTGGCCTCCCTGGAGCTGCTCCAGCCCCACCTGCTCAAACCAGCCCCGTGGTGACAAAAGTGACAGCAAACACCGTCCAACCCCCCGATGTTGTTCCCACTCTCCAGCCCCTCTCCCGCCCCTCCGGCTCCTCCAGACCTGCCGTCCAGGGCTCTCCGTGCTGCTCCTCGTTCCCTCTTTGCTCCTTTGTGGAGCCCTTGTTTGCTTTTCTCACCGCCTGCCCCTCTCCCTTCTCACCCCCGCGTTTATTGGATTTCTCCCTCCTTTCTTGTCCCCCCCTGGTTCCTTCCTTCACCCCTTTCCCGAGCAGGAAACAAAACTCCGTGGGCTTGGCGGGGCCTGGGTGAACTTTTGACCCTCCTGGGTGATGTTGGAGGGAATTTGAGCTGTGGTTGCATCAATGTGCCTGTGCCCCGAGCACCTGGATCCCAAATCTCCTCCTCCCGGGTGGGCTGGGATGCTGGGGCTCCAAGCCAGGCTTGGCAGCTTCATCCCAGAGGGAAGAGAGCAGGGAATCTCCCCAGAGAGCTGGGCAAGGAGTGTTTTAGGGATGAGTTCTGTGATCTGCAAGGTAGAGGGAAACCAAAACTGAGCAGGTGGGGCTGTACTGAAACACCTTTGCAGAAAATACTTCTATTTTTAAGTTTGTTTTTTGTTTGTTTGTTTTTAAATTGCTTCCGAACATCCCAGTTCTTTTGTTGTGTTTTTTCCCCCAATCTCATCTCTACCATGATATACTTTGAAAATATTTTTTTAAAAAATAATAGAATATAATTTAAAATAATTCCTCCTAATGAACTCAAAAGTAACCAAAAGAAACCCTCACCTGAAGTTATCACAAGGTGTCCCCAAATCCTTCCGGGCACCCAAGTTTTAGCCCCAAAAATGAGAGGGGGGACAAGTTTTCAAGGCCACCTGGAGGTGTTGTGAGGCTGCAGCAGTGCCAGGGTGCTCTGGGAATGCTCCCTGGGTACTGCCCACCTCGGCATGTCAATCCCCCTGAAAACTGGTTCCCTTGGAGCCCCACAAGTCCCCAGGACTTTTGCTCCTGAGTCATTTAGGCAGCTGAAAGCAGCAAAGTAGAGCCTTGTTTGTTTGGTGTGGGGTCTTTTTTAACTTAAAGTAGTTTAGTGTTGTTTGTAAGTATTGTAGTGTTGTTTGGAAGGAGATTTGGAAGGGGAGGAAGAGTTGCAGGATGGTTGTTTCTCCAGAATGGAGTTTGGGAGGTGGCCCTGTGCTTTCTGATCCTCCCCAATCCCACAGAAGGGGGAAGAGGTGTCAATATTAATTTCTCTGTCTGTAGTAGGAACAGAGGAAGGTTGGGACAGCGCTGCCCCAGTTTGTGCCGTGCCAGGGCTCCAATGTGTCCTGGCTCCCAGGTATCCCCACCTGCTGCAATAAAAACCTTCCCAGGGGACTTTTCCCCAACCTGAATAAACACAACCAGGGCTGTGTTTAAAACCCAGGAGTGGTTTTTTTCCAGGCACGTCAGGCTGGAGAGCCCTCGCTGGGTATTTCCATCCCTCTCCCAGTCCTGCCCCATTCCCAGTCCGACCCAAATCTATTCAGGGAGGCCTCTGAAAAGGGAGAAAGAAATGCCATCCATTCAGCAGCCCCTGCTCCTTCTGACACCCTCTGTCTGCCCATGCAGTTCATAAAGGACTGTCTGTTGGTTCTCAGCAACCGGGCAGCAGGAATGCCGCCGGCCGCTCATGGTTTATGTGGCTGCAAAACGCCCCCGCGATGGGGATCAGATGACCCTGGACGTGTTTATTGTAGGAGGGGAAATTAGCAATAAATAAAGGCAAGTGGGCACAAGAAAACTGGGACCCTCTGGGACTCTTGTGTCTATAGGGTCAGAATCAAAGGAAGGCTTGATTTGCTCCTATAATTTAACCCAGCCCCGGGGTTCCTTTATGGGAGCAAGGACAAGGACGTGCTAATCTGAGTGCCCATAATTTAACGGAGATATACTGTACTTACACCAGGCATTTAGAGGTGGATGGTCCCTCTGGGTCCTCTCACACAGAGCTGGCTCTGGGAGGCTCATCCTGCTCTTGGAGAGCTGCAGATTTTGGTGTGTTGAGACTATTTGGTGCCCGTGGGGGGGTTTTGCCCAGGGCTGTGTGAGCAGAGGGGTTCAGGGGGTGTTTTTCCATTGGGACGGTGATTTTTTTGCACCATCTCCAGGGGTGGGTCCCCTCATCCAACCCCAGTGGGACTGAGCTTGGCCGTGTGAGGGGCTCTGAGCCCTCTCTTCCCATTCTTCCCAATCCCTGTAGGGTCCCGCCACGTTCCAACCCTCCATCCCACTAAACAGGCTCCAGGCACCGTCTGAGCTGGACCTTTACTGAGGAGGTTAATGGGATTACCCAGCAGTTAAGTGGTGTGTGGGGGGAAATGCAGTGCTGGATGAGGTCCTAAAGACTCCTGGGAAGGACAGGGACAACTCCCCTGGGTGAGGTGCCACCACCAAGCCCCATTCCAGGCCTGGCAGAGCTGGCTCTGACTCACATCAGATTGAGAGAGGTGCTTTTTCCTCCCTCCAAGCCACTCACTTGCCTTATTCCTAACATAATTCTCCCTTCACCAGGATTGTTCTTCCCTTGGAGAAAAAAAGAAGGGAAAAAAAAAATCCCCCAAACCGCTGGGGTTTTCAATAATCTGGGATGGCAGAGCAAGCCAATAAATTCTCTGCTTGAAAGATGAAAGCCCACAAAAACCCTCCTCGACTAACAAAACCCTCGTGTGGTACCACAGGTGTCTGTGGTGCTTAACCAAACAGTCCCATCAAAGAGGGCACAACAAAGCGCCTCCTTTCCATGATAAAATGGGATTTTGGCTCTCAATGACCAAAAAAATTCCAGGCTGCTTTGTGTGTGTGTGTGTGCACAGATGCTTTTATCTATTCCTGCTTTAATTCGGGAGCAAGCAGGATCAAAGTGGGTTCCCATCGGTGCCCAGCGGCTTCCAAGGTGTCCCTGGCCAAACAAACCTGGCTGAGCCAGCAGTGCCCTGCAGAGATCCATGTGCGTGGAGCCTGCTGCCCCAGGACGGGTGGAAACTGGGGAACACCCCAATCCCGGGTGCCTGACCCCCCGAGGGGATGGGGGGAACAATCAGGGCCCCTGCTGAGGGGGTGCAAAGGAAAAGGTTCAAGCAGGTGCTAATGGGGGAAATTAATAATGCCCAGAAGACGTTAAAGGTAAATATAATTGTAATTTCAACATAATGGCTTGAAATATTGGCTTTTATGTGACAGCTGCTCTCTGAGCACCTGCTTTAGGCTCTTAGTCACAACAGCAGTTTACAGGCGGCAGCTTTTGTTGTGTGGCACAAAAAAACATGAAATATCCTTATATTCTTATTGTCCTGGGATCTTTCCCTCCCAAATCCTTGCATGGAAGGGATTGCTGGCTGCGCTTTATTACCTGGTGAGACATATTAATGCTGTTCTGTCCTGATGTTGGACAAGAGACACAAAGGGACATGTAAAAAAATGTGGTTTCCTTTTGAAATACGTAGTTGATTATTTGGGATCTTTGTCCCTGCTTTTTTTGCCTGGCACAGGGCTGGTGCCATGACACCTATTTCATGGTGCTGCCTTCCTCAGCGAAGTAAGAATTACACCCATCTAGCCTTAGGTTGTTTTTTTTTTTTTAATTATGTCCTTTTAAAGGTCATTCCATCAGTGGGTATTAGTTCCGTGGAGTCCTTGGGAGCGGCAAAGCGTTTCCAAAGCAGAGCCAACCCTGGGGAGCGGGATGGGCTGGTGGGTGCCCAGCAGAGAGGTCTCCCATGCCCTGGAAGCTTTTCCCCCGTGGTTTTTGTACCCCTGGGAGAGCTTTGCCTTCGTGTAGGGCTGCAATTCCTCATTTCGCAGGAGCTCTGCATGGCCAGGTGCAGGGGCTGGAATATTCCCCCAGGGTGGAGATATGGGGGGGTGGCACGGTCAACTTTCACCTCCAAAGAGCTGTGGGATGGAGAAGAGATGTGCCCGGGGTTTGTATTTGCTTAAAGATTAGGGCAGAATTGGCTGGAACAGCGTGTTTTCTGTTGACTGTGGAAACAAGCGTGGCCCTGGCCCGGGATCACCCGGCGGGGACGAGGGTCTGGAGCAGAATTCCCACTTTTCTGCTGGGATGGCTGGCACAAGGCAAACCCAGGAGCCCAGCGGTGTCGGGGGGTGCTCGGGACACCCGCTCGGCTCTTTGTGGCTCTGGGTTGTTTCCAAAAGGGAACGAGCGCACAAACACGGGCAGCAAACGTGGCTTAGGCTGGCGAGAGAAAATTCAAACAATATTAGACTCCAAGAGTCAACATTAGACACACTCCTCCTAAGGACCTCCAAACAAACAGAGTTCCTCTGCACACACATTAACAAACACGCCTCGGGTGGTGGCGATGATGATGGTGATGATGATGGTGATGGCTCCTTTCACCTCCTCGCTGTCTCCGGTGTTGATGGGAAGCTGTTTGGGGGGGTGGAGGGTGTGTCGTGCTCCTCCACCCACCTCCCTTGGCTGTGTTCAGGTGTTGGTGGGACACGGACCCACGGACAGACACTTATCCCAGCCCCAATCCCACATCACCGTTGCCCCTGAGAGGTGGGAGATGCCTCGGTCTGGTTTCCCAGGGCTTAGCACCATC
This sequence comes from Campylorhamphus procurvoides, assembly GCA_013396655.1. NCBI lineage: Eukaryota > Metazoa > Chordata > Aves > Passeriformes > Dendrocolaptidae > Campylorhamphus > Campylorhamphus procurvoides. Next base: position 124,858 of record WBMV01002675.1, on the reverse strand, counting down.
CTCGGGGCTGAATGGGAGATCCAGCCTCTCCTTCCTGAGGATAAAACACTCATTTCCCCGAGGCCCCGCCGCTTAAGGACTTCATTCTTCACGGGAGATGATCTCTGAAAATCTGCCTTTATATATTGAATAACGAGCCTGGCATTTTCGGAAAAAGGAAGAGCACAGGGAGCCCTCGGGCTCTGGCACCGCTGGCCCCCCTCCCACTTTTCACCCTGAAACTATGGGAGCGAGAGGAGAACCCTCCTCCTAAAGAGCATCCTAATTGTCCTTGCCCCCCGCAGTCGATAGCGGCCAGCCGGCACATCCAGCCGCTGCTCCAGCCCCCGGTAATGCGCTGCTCTTCCCCGGGATCAAGGTATTAAGGTTTAGGTTATTTGTATTGATTTTATGTGCTGCCATGCTGTGTCAGTCACGCTCATATTTGTGGTTCACAAATTCCTCCTTTAAATGTCACAGCCGTTTCATCTCCCGCTGCCATCAATATTTCCAGCCTCGGGGGCTGCTTATTAACCCCCGGCGCCGCTTCCCACCACGCTCCTACTGCCCGCACCCTTTTTTATTGGAAAAAATAATAAAAAAATAAATTAAAAAAAAAAGGAAGGGGGGAAAAATTAGAGTTGCGTCCCCGCAGAGGGGGAAAAAACCCCCACGGAACACGCATCTCCCTGCTGGCATCGTGTCTCTCCGTCAAAATTTTTGGGCCCTCTAGCGGTTAATGGCATTTTTGGATGAAATTCCGTCTTTTCGGCGGGCGCGCCTGCGGTTTCCTCGCCGCAAAGCCGGGGCTGTTTGGATACTGTGATTGCCGAGCGATTGAGGAGACAGGGAAGGGTGGAGATGGCTTCATCAGGAACCCTCCTGGCCCAGGGATTCCCTGGGAACAGCGGGAGCGGGGCTGGTACGTCATCCCGGGGAGTCCCACGGATGCCTCCAAAGATAGCGGGATAATGACTGCATTTATTAGCCGGCGTCGGGTGTTCTTTGAGATCCTTTAACAAACAGCAAACATGTTTTCCCTTATTCCTGGGCAGGCGCTTACTTAAGCTTTTATTATATTTGGCCACGGGACGTTTAGTAAACTTACTGATGATATCAGCGAATGATTTTACAAACAGTAAAAGTTACACTATTGACACCTCCAAATTCGGGAGTATTTACACTGCGTGAGGTGCACACTTGCTCCGTGAGATTAACAAACATTACTCCAAAGGCTGTAGCCAAATCCACCGTGGTTGTTTATAAAACCTTTACAACTCATCAGCTTCTCCTCACACACTGGCACTGTTCAATTACCATCACTTTTAGAGAGCCTTAGCAAAACACCCCGTGCCCATGTAAATAGACAAATCTGAAACTCGCCGGGGCTGTTGGCTTTACATACTGTAGGTAATGTTTTCTTTTGCTCAAATTTGTTCTAGAAACTAATCACGCTCTGATAAAGCCATCTGCAAATATGGGAAAGATTGACATCCACATGTCAAAGTTTACACAGCCTGACCAAGTGTACATATAGTGCGGGCGATGCGAGGGCCCTGCCGGCAGGAATGCTGGCCCGGGGACCAGGAGCCCCCAGTGCTGCTTGCCACAGCCTGGAAGGAGGCAGCTTCCCAGGGAGGGGAGTGGGAGCTCGGTTATTCCAGTGCAAACAGTGGGTCTTGGCTAAATACGTGGGATGGAGATGTTCTGCTGCATCCCTGGTTCTGCTGAGGCATCAGGCACCCAGCCTTGGGGTGCTCCAGTTCTGGGATGCTCCTGGATTTGGATGCTCTGACCCTGGGAGGTTCATCAGAGCCTGGAATGTGGCAGCTTCCCAGGGAGGGGAGGGTGGGAGCTGAGTTATTCCAGGGCAAACAGCTGGCCTTGACTAAGTCCAGTTGGGATGGCGATGCTTTGCTGCATCCCTGACTCTCCTGAGGTATGAGGGACCTGGCTCTGGGATGCTCCCACACCAGGATGGTCCTGGATTGAGATGCTTCTGCAGCAGGGTACTATGGCCCTGGGATGGTCCTACACCGGGATGCTCTGGCCCTGGGGTGCTCCTGCACCAGGCTGGGATGCCCAGTCCCTGGGATGCTCCCACACTGGGAGGCTCCTGCAGCAGGCTGTTCCAGGAGGGACATACAGCTTTTTTCTCCCAGGGTTTGCCCCTGAGTACATGCAGGAGCTGGCAGGATGCCCCCAGGAAAAGAGGCAGGGGTGGGATGCCACAGTGGGCACCGGGTGGGCACACCAGCTCTGCCAGCTGCTGTTCCTGCATGGCAACAGCCAAGGGAAAGCTTGGGAAAAGCTTTGAGGTGAAGCTTAGCAAAAGGTTTTGACCCAAGGCCCATTGCCCTGCACAGTGATCATTAGGCTGGGTCCAAAGGCTGCATTCCCTGTGGCTTTTCTTGCTCAACAAGGCTTTTGTTGACTCCCACCCAAGGCCAGCACTCCAGAGCTGGAGCCGGCCCCGGTCGCTGGCACCTGGGTCCTGAAATCCCAAATACAGGAGGGCAAATAAATCACTAACATTTCACTCAATGGTATCCCTAAAGAAAGGATTTAATGGACTTTCCCTTATTTTAATCAAATGAAGTGTCCTGCCTGCACGAGGCTGGGCCTGGACATTTGCCTTGCGGGCATGGCAAGGGAGCCAACTTGGAATGTGTGCTGGGCAGAGCTGGATGAGACCCCAGGCTGGCAGGCTGGGGCTCAAATCCTTGGTTTTCAGGCTTTCAGGTCCTGGGGCAGGACTGGAGACTGGAGCTGCTGCTGTGGTGATGCACATCCCAACTGTGTCCCCTGCAGCCCTTGGGAGATGGGGTTTGCTGTGGATATGGGTTAACTTGTGATGGAAAAGGAGGATTTTTGGGAGCTGAGAGTGCAAACGCCACCCCCAGTGCAGTGGGACTCCAAGTGGAACTGCTCCTGTGCTTTTCCCGGTGCTTTTTTGTGGATACCAGAGCAGTGAGGCCGGGAATAACATTGTTCCAGGGTCCTTGTGGTGCTGAGCTGACAGGTTGGGATCCTGGCTGCTCCTGACAGCTCCTGCTGGCTTTTTTCATCCAGCTTTGCCTCTGGATTTCCAAGCTAACAGCCTCTTGGATACACAGATAGAGAGAAATATATATCAAAGCAAAATTCCTGCCCCTTCCCTCTCTCCCTGCAAAGGGAACCTTGTCTGAAGGGAAAAACTATCCTCTAGAAGGACTTTCAATGGAATGAGTGGATAAATTCAAGGGCTGCAGGTCCATTTGTGCCAGTGCTGGGAAAAACTATCCTCTAGAAGGACTTTCAGTGGAATGAATGGATAAATGCAAGGGCTGCAGGTCCATATGTGCCAGTGCTGGGTGTTTAAGGAGCCCTGTTTGGAAGCACAGAGGCCTCTCCCCAGTGTGGAGGTGGCACAGCTGGGGCTGGTGGGGTCCCAGCAGGAATAATGGGGGTCCAAAATGGATGTTGGGAGTCCTGGTGGGAATGATGGAGTCTTGGAAAGGATATTAAGGGTCTGGCAGGGGGGGAGAGGTCCCAGCAGAGACATCAGGATCCTGGTGGGGTGAGGGTGGGGATGGGGCTCCTGCAAGGGGACCTTGTCCGAGGGACCACACCAGCCTCTGGAAGGACCTTTAAGGTTCTTTAAATGGCTAAATGCGGAGGCTGCAGGTCCATACGTGCCAGCGCTGGGTGTTTAAGGAGCCTTGTTTGGAAGCACGTCGGCATCAATCACTGTCGGCTGCTACTTGAGACGCGGTGCTGATGGAGCGGCGGGAGCGCAGCTTTGTGGCGGCCCCGCAACATGCCGGGATTCAATTAGTCATGGTCAGAGGGTGGCATTATTATTCATACATTACTGATTGTTCCCAAAGTAAACAGGCGAGGATGGGGTCTGTGATCTCTGCGTGCCCTGAGCCAGGACACAAAGGGAAATGCGATGCAGAGCCCGGGCTGGGAGGTTGTTTGCAAACTTCGCAGTCGAATCGTGCTGGGTTTCATCCTCCTCCCGGAGAAGTGGCGGGCTGTGCATACAAAAAAGCCTGCGGATATTCCACCCCGGGCGGTGGAACAGAAACTTTTATATTTTTATTAAAACCCCAAAGCCACATGCTCGCTTTCGATAGCTTCAACTGTGCAAATACAAGCCCTGTCAGCTCGGAATATAATAATGATGGACGGCTCAGCAATTAGCGGGGCATAACTATGCCACCAACACAGCGACATCATTTGCATGCTCCCAAACTCGTCACTCCGGGCTGTAATGGCCTCGGCAGCCATCTGGTTACGGGCACAGTGCCGGGCAAAGCCAGGGCACGGAGCGGGGCCGGAGGGCTGGGGACACATTGCCGTCCTCGCCACCGCAGCAGGACCCTCCCCGGGCAGGCTCGGAGGGGACGGGGCTCCTGACGGCACCGCTAATTGCTTTACACCTCCCCGTCTGTCCCCCCTGCTCCGTTTGGCACCTCTGCTAATAGGGCAAATTACCACCCAGGCTGCTCCCCCGCGGTTAATACGGGGATGCAAAGCCGGGCCAAGCTGTGAGGAGCTTACGAGAGGTTGTAGCAGCGGTGGAGGCAAAACTCCTGCCTGCCCAGGTCGCCATCCGCCTTCCCAGCGGGGCTGCAGAGCAGAAAATGTGGAATTACACGGAGCTGGGATGGGCAGGTGCACAACAATCGGTTGTTCTGTGAAGTCTTGTATTGAAGTAGTAAGTACTAAAGTCTGGTATTGGAGTAGTAGGTACTAAAATATTGTACTTGAATGGGAAGAACTAACGTTTTGGACTATGATAAATGTGTTGGGAAATCTCTTTTCCAACGTTCAGGCTTAGCTTATTAAGGCATAAATGGGTTTCCAGCATTGGGAACCACAGCACTTCCCACACGGGGTGAATGCAGAAGGCTTTGATAAGTCCTGAGGTTCCTGACCAGCTTCCAAGCTCCTCTTTAATCATGGAATGGTTGGAGTTGAAAGGGCTCAGCCAGTTCCAAACCATGCCATGGGCAGGGACACCTTCCAGTATCCCAGGTTGCTCCAAGCCTTGTCCAGCCTGGCCTTGAACTCTTCTCTTTTTAATCTTGGTGCTTCAGAAGAATGAATTTCATATTTGGCTCAAATAGTCTTTTTTTTCTGGGGTAAGGAGCTTAAAATGCAGATGTATTTCTTCTTATTAAACATAAGTGGTAGGAATGTATAGAAAATCGGTTTTCTCCCTGGAAACAGTCGGAGCTCCTCCTGCCATGGGGATGGATGCTCTTCCCCCAGCCCCCTCCTCCAGCCCACTCCTGTATTTGCACACAACTTGAGGGAGTGTGATCTATGGGAGAGCCCTCCCAGGCTGTTACCAGGACAGCCAGGCAGCCACCCCACGGTGGTTTTCCTTCGGAAAACTGGCTGGCTACACTAAGAATGTGCTTTTCCCAACTGCTGCCCCAGCAGCTGGATGGAAATTCGGGTGTGAGGGAGGAAGATTCCTTAGGGCAGGTGAGGATGGAGCTGTCCAAGGCTTGGCTGTAATCATGGGATTGTTTGGGCTGTAAAGGACCTTCAAGGTCACCGGGTCCAGCTGTTCACCCAGCACTGTCTTCCACACTCAACTCCTGAATTACTGAGGAGGTGGCACCAAATCCCCCCCACGAAGGAAAACAACCACCTGACCCTCCAACAGACTCCAGTTTTCCTTTTTTTCTTAGTTTTTTAAGAAAAAAAGGGCCCATCTTCCCCAACTCATTGCTATTCTCCCCCTGCCCTACTCCTGTTCCAAAGGCCCAGCCCAAAGGTGGTGCGGGAGCAGCCCCAAAATGCCAGATGCGCTGCCTGGTGTCAGTCAGGGGCGTTGTTTTGCATAGCAGGGCTCTTCTGGCCCCTTGACAGCTTGATTTAAGGCCGCCCTCGCCTGTGGGGTTGACATGACAACTGTGGGATATGTCGTAAATATCCCAGGAGTGGCCAGGGATTGTGGGGCCGGATTGTGCGGGCGGCATTGTAGGGCATGCGGCTGAGCCGGCGGCTGGGGTTTTGTTTGGGGAAGAAAGAGGGGAGAGAGAAAAGAAATAATAATCATAATAAAAAAAAAAAAGAGTGAGCTCCATTTTTAGTTGATTTGGTCTTTGGTTGTGGGGCATGTTGGACCACACGGCATCTCCCAGCAATCCCGAAGCCTATTGACGGCAATTAGGCTGGAGAGGGACTTTTGACAAGGGCAGGGAGTGATGGGACAAGGGGGAATGGCTTGGCAGTGACAGAGGGCAGCAATGGATGGGGTGTTGGGAAGGAATTCCTCCTGGGAGGGTGGTGGGGCCCTGGCACAGGTTGCCAAGAGAAGTGTCCGAGGGGCTTGGAGCAACCTGGGATACTGGAAGGTGTCCCTGTCCCTGTCCCTGGCAGGGGGTGGAACAAAATGGACTTTAAGCCAAACCGATCTGCAATTCTGTGAAAATAGAATTTTCCAAAGAGATTTGAGCAGTGAGTTGTAGCAGAACAGCAGAATCTCAGGATTTCCTGGATTTCTGACACTGTTCTGGGGTAAACCAGAGCAACCCATGCTGGAGAAATCCCTCAGTCCTTGGAACCCTGAACAGTTCCAAGGCCTTTTCCCAGCTGGCACAGGGAGGGTGATGCTGCCACCCTTTGTCCTGAGGGCTGGAGTTTATAAAGCAGCACACACAGGTTGAATTTTGTTTCAAATTGAAATGAGACATTATTGAAACAAAGGGAAACTTTCCTCTGTTTTCCCCCCTTTCTCTCCTGCTATTATAGGCAGCAAGACAAATGATGGGGAAAAGCTCCTTCCCACTTTTTTCCTTTTCTTTTTTTTTTTTTTTCCCTTTTGTAATTTTGAAAAAAGAGCCCGACTTGAAAGGAAGATGAGCCAGAGCAGCGAGGGAACAAAACCCATCGGCAGCTCCATCGGATTTTAAACAGTTAAACTCCTCAGGGTTGCGGGGGAACAGTCTCTGTCATTCCCAAAGCCTCCTGAAGTGGAGGAGCTGTGGAAAGGAGGCAAAAAAAATGGGGGAATTAATGACAATTCCTAAATATGAAGCACCAAAGGCAGAAAGGGAGCTTAGACTTCAGGTCCATTTTTAGGACAGTTCACTCTGGGTGATGCCGGTCCCTGAAGAAAGGGACCCTGAAGGAAGATGCTCATCCCTGGAGCTGGGAGGATGCCCCATGCCTGGAAGTGTCCAGGGCCAGGCTGGAGGAGGCTTGGGGTGCCTTGGGCTAGTGGGAGGTGTCTCTGCCTGGACACCTGGAGCTGGGTGAGGTTTCTGGTCAGCCCTGCACAGCTTGGGGGGTGGAGCAGAGGCAGGAGAAATCCCAGCAGGACCTTTAGCGTGGTCCAGGTCACATCCCAGTGCCTGGAGCACCAGCAGAAATCAGAAATGCAACACTGCTCCTTCCCCTCCTTCCTGGAGATGCCGGGAGAAATGTCTTGATTAGTTTTGTTTGCCTGTTTGCTCGGCTTGTTTGTTTGTTGATGTGTGGTGCGTGTTTGTGGCGTGCCGAGGCTTTATTGACCCAGCGCTGTGCTGATGAATAAGTGGGGTTATGGGGAGGCCTCCAGCAGGAGAAGCAGCTCTGGCATTGATGGAAATGGCATTTACATTCTCCCTGCCATCTGCATCGGGTCATGGCAAGAGGAGTTTGAAACTCTTCCCCAAAAGCTGGCCAGACCCACCAGCAGGCTGAGGTGATGAGTCTCATCCCATGGGCAAGGGGAAGGTGGCAGGTGGAGGGATCACAGGGAACATCTCCTGTATCTCCTGCTCCGTGGGCTGTCTGAGACAATCCATGCCAATCAGCAAGGCAGTCACTGGTGCCACTGATACCATTGTCACTGTCACTGCAGCGATGCCAGGACAGTGGGGATGGCTCAGTGACCACAGCTCTGTGGTCCAGAGGACAAGCTCTGGCCCTGGAAAGCTTGGCACTGTCCCCTGTCCCCTCCTCCCGTGGTGCTGGGGGGCTCCAGGCTGTGCTCCAGGGGCTCTTAGAAGGTTTCAGGACCCAGAAGGTAAATAAAGGCAGATATTTATCTCTTTTCTGAAGATTTCAGACTTACCCAACCAGTCCGAGGCTTTTTCCCTTTGAGGTTTGACTCGAGGTTTTTAATCCGTGGGTGGAGGGAAAGGACACCGTGTCAGGACAGGAAAAAGGTGACTTTAATTGTTACCTGTGTCCTCTTCCCAGTGGGGCACCAGGAGGGGTGATCCCCAGCCCTGTCTTTCCCTGGACAAACAGCTCCTTCCCCTCTCTACCCACAACCCCTAACCCCAAAATTTCTGCCCAGTTTGCAATTTGGCTCCTTCCACTCCTGGCTCTCTTAGCCCAAGACTGGCAGCAGGGGGTGATCTCCCAAACAACCCGGGAAATCCGGCTCCAAACCTCTGCTCAGCCCCAAAAATCCAACCACGACCACACTGGAAAGCTCAGAGATAAAAAGCAAGCAAGCAGAATTCCTCCCCCTGGATCCCTCCTGATTTGCAGCAGCTCGAGCAACAAATATAAATGAAATATTGGCGTGTACAAGTGTCTGGGATCCAGGTGGGAGCGGGGGCTCCAACATCTGCAGCTGCCCCAGACAGACACACAGACACACAGGCACATAGTCTGATGTGAATTATTTAACACAAAGTGCCATGACCTCTATTAACAAAGGGAGATGCTTCCAGACCTGCGGGCAGCACCATGGGAAGCAGCTGGATCCAAATCAATCTAATTGAAGACGGGGCTGAATTTATTATAGGAGCGGGTGGGGAGCTCCTGTTGAGGACACTGGGCTGGGGGAGATGCCAGTACAGTAAAAACTCCTTTAGCTCAGCTGGAAAAATCACAGCTGGAAATTGTGTGGGAGCAAAATCTGATCGGATGAGCGTATCCAGACACAAGTGGCACAAGCAGGGATTGCTCTGGGCTGGAAAAATTAAATTATCTTGAAATTTCCCTTTTTTTAACCCCTTCTCTTTTTCTTTTATTTTTTTTCTTTTTCTTTCCCCTTCCTCTGCAATCAAAAGAGAGAACTGAAAGAAACGTGCACTTCAAGGCTTTAAATCTGAAACTTCCTAATCCCCTGAAGTCCACACTAGACTTCTTGCCTCCATGGAAACCCCAAAGCATTCATCCAAGTGATTGGCCTCCAATGAATTTTAGATAAGACAGAATGGAACGGAATTGATGTGATTTTAATGCAGAAGAAAGCGGTGGAAGGGAGGTCCACTTGGTTCATATTTGAATAAAGCAAACATGCCAGACAAAAGGCTGACAGCTGTAAATGACATTGTCAGTACAAAAATTATCAGCCAGTTTACAATCTGTTTGCTTATGTTGAACAAACAGAATGTGTGTGGCATCCCTTGGCTTCATGAATGGCAGAAATACTTCCAGGCTCCGGAGAGAGGCAGATATCTGTTCCCTCCCAGCCCTCCCACTCCAAGAGATCCATCTGACAGCCGCGCTGAAAAGGAAAATTCCCTTTTTGCTCTCCCCCTCCTCCAGCTTTTTGCCTTTAAATTTATTTATTTTCATTTTTTTTCCTACCCTTTATTTTTTTTTTCTCTTTTTTTGCTTTAGTCTTGGGGGTTTTTAGTGGAGGTTTTGTTGGGAGCACCAGCTCTGGTGTTGCAGCAGCGCTGTGTGAAGACTCTCGATGCCGGCNATCCCTCTGGTTCTTTGCTCCCTTTCTCTCTGCCCCTGCCTGGCACATCCCGGGAGCCTCACAGGGGTGGCATTTTCTGGGCATTGGTTTCAAACTCCCTTTTTGCTCTTTCCTGCCTCAACCCAAAATGAGCACCCCAGAAATGTTGGCTGTGACCTAAACCCCTCCCTTTTTTTGGGTATAGGCTTAAAAAGTGGTGACACCCCTTGTGAAACAAGTTGTGGGGTCTCAGCTCAGTGTTTGGGGCACAGGAACCACCTTTTTGGTCTGTAAATCCCATATTTATATTCCCTCTAGCTGAGATGCTGAATATCTTCCTATATTTTGGTATTTTCTGGAAGATTTCTGTGATCACCCTGCATCTTTGGTTGTGTTTTTCCAAATCTGGACCTTTGCAGAAGCTCTGGCTCCCAAGGCCTTTTCCTTCCAGCCCATTCCTGTGGCATCAGGCTGTGCTGGCAATCCCTGGGAGCTGGGAACAAGCTGCCTAGCAGGACAACATTTCTCCTGGACCTGAGTGTCCACCTTGCCCTGCCTGCTTTATTCCATCCTGGACCTGAGAATTCACCTTGCCCTGCCTGCTTTATTCCATCCTGGACCTGAGAATTCACCTTGCCCTGCCTGCTTTATTCCATCCTGGACCTGAGAATTCACCTTGCCCTGCCTGCTTTATTCCATCCTGACCTGAGCTTTGCAGATAGAAGGGCTCGGTGCCGTGAATCAATTCCCTTTCTTTTATGTAAATCCAAGGGGAAAAAAATAACCAAACCCAAACTCAGGGCAGAATTTATTTAGTGGCACTTGGCTTGTTTGATCAGAAGGCAAAAATAATGAGAGGTGAGCAGTGTCTGTGCAGGGCAGATAAAGGGCCGGGAGGGCAGCGGGAGGATGCGGAGCCGCGTTCCGGCCGGCCGAGCATCCAACCAGGGGCACCGGCATGGGAAGTTGATCCAATTCTGGCCTGGATGACGCTCCTTGTGTCGTGTTACTCTTTTCATTTTAATCTAAATTGCCGTTCCTCTCGCTCCGATATGGCAATCGGTCAGGAAGGGCTGACCACCGGTAAAGCTGTTTGATTTGGAAGCCTGTAGTGTTTGACTAAGAGGGTAAATGCAAATTTGATGACAGAATAAGGATAAATTTACATATCAGCTCCGGCTCACATGGAGAGAGTAAACATTCTGTTTATCTCAAGTGTCACTTTATGATTTCGGCAGAATATAAAACTGACCTTGGTCCAGACATCGCGAAAGACCTGAATGAAAGATCTTGTTGTCTCAATACAATTTACTCGAGGAGAAGTTGTCGGCAGAGCCGGCATAACTCAGCAGCAGGGTTGGACAGCGGGGTCGCCGGGACCACACTGGGCCCAGGAACTCCCAGATGGATCAGAGTCCTGGCCACTTTGGGGTGGGAAAGGGAAGGAGCTTCCCCTGCCGAGCCCCTTCCCAAATCACAGCCTGGAGGAGGATCCGAGGAGCTGCCAACGGCATTGCCGTGGGAAGGGCAAATTTAGGTGGAAAAAATGAGCTTAAAATGCTACAGCTGATATTTTCATTTTTAAAGCATTTTTTTTTAACCTGCTAGCTGTTATTTTTTTCACTTCCCTTAAATTTGTACTGGTCCTTTACTCACCTTTACAAGTCACTGCACTGGGGCTTGCACATGGAATTTCTTTCTCTGCTGTCTCAGGGTTTGTAATTCTGGGGAAGGAATATGAAACTTTAGCAGGGGAAACTTGAATAGCTAAGGGGGAAAATTCGGTGTTTCATGGGGGAAATTCAGTGGTTAAAGAGGGAAATGTCAATGGGTAGTGGGGGAAAATTCAGTGGTTAACGGGGGAAACTTTCTTAGCTGTGGAAAATTGAATGGATAATGGGGATTCTTCCTCTGCACAAAAGCCCTTGCAGGCTATTTATACTACACTATCTTTTTTTCCTCTGCTCCATCCAAAGGGAACATCAGTGCAGAAAGGAATGAGGATTTTGTACACGATGCCTCAACAAGGGTCAAACGGCAGCGCGTGATGCTCAGGGAGTGACTTTGTGTGTTTGACAAGGAGAGGAGCGAGAAGGACTCCACAAAGAAATGCCAAAGTGATGGGAGCTGACACACCAAAGCAGGAGGAAGCCAAATCTATTTTTCCAGGTAACTAAGCCCCCTGGCAATCCTGATGGCCCCCCAAAATTCCGAGCTGCCTGGGAGTGAGATGCATTGGGCGGGGAAGAGATTTGTGGAGGGTGCCCACCCTGGGTGAGGGAAAGGCTGGAGGGAGCCCGGGATGGAGCATCCTCAGGGGCTGGGCTGGTCCTGGAGCATCGTGGGCTCGGCACAGACAAAGGCTGGAGGGGAACAAAAGGCAGAGAGAAATAAAGGAGACTCGTGCGGGGTCGCCGCTCTCGCTGCCCGTGGATTGGGGGGGAGAGTTTGGGGGTTTGTAGGGAAAAATAGCACGGGTTTAATGCTTATTTTCAGTGCCCAGGTGTGGCATTCCAGGGGGCCAGAGGGCAGGAATTGTTCTCCTGCCAGAGCTATTCCACAAGTGGATCCTTCGCTCCCCAACAAGTAAAACACCCCGAGTCGGGGTGACACAGGGGCTGTCCCTCCCTCCAGCACCCACAGCACCTATTTGGGACCAATTCCTGCCTTACACACATCCCAAACCACGGCTGCAAAGGGGAACGTTTTGCCATTACAATTTCCCAGGTCTGGGACTGATTTAGGATCCTTTTTTAATTCATGGATATCAGTTTAACGATGGTTAAAGGTGGTTTCGATTCCTCCTCAGGTGCCAGAGCAGGGATGGGTGTGGAGAGGGAGCTCTGAATTCATCAGATGAATTTGGCTTCTGATGTTTAGCAGAGAGAGACCAAAACCACTACCCCACTAAAGAAATACCCCGAAAAACCAAACCAGAGTGGATAAGGAAGGCCATGGACAGCCCCGTGCTCTCCTGGGCGGTGTGGGATGAGCTCCTGCCCCACCGCTTGATCTGTTCCCCCCATTTATTGGGATTATTTGCACTTCTAAAAGGCTGAACAAGGCTGCAGCTCCTGGGGGCCGGGAGCAGGCTGCGAGAACAAGGGATTTGGGCTGACCCCGGCAATTCCCTGCTGCTGCTTTGTTTCAGGGCAGCCAGGAATTAGGGAAAAGGGGGCACTTGGCCTGGCAGGGAAGGGGGGACACATCCTCCCTCGCTGGGGGAAATCATGTTCTGCTGTCCTCAATTATGGATTAACAAATCCCAGAGAGGGGGGAAAAGTTACTTGGGAGAAACCCTCACCATTCCCAGATCCTCTGCCAGACACATTTCCCCCAAATTTTGAGTCTCAGGCAATATTATTTCTCTCTGTTTTCAAAGAGATGGTGTATTTTTGTAACCAAGGGGATGCCCAATGAAGAAAGGCCCATCAATGTGAGTGAATATGGTCACTATAGACCAGTATCATCAGTGATGGTCCAAACCTTCTGCTTTAATCCCCTCCTCCCAGGTGGCTTTCCCAAAGGCAGAGGAGGGAGCAGCCACACCTCAGCTCCATGGAGAACATGGAATCAGGTGCTCCTCACCCCTCAGGGCTGCCGAGGGGACACCCTGGAGCAGCCTGCTGTGTCATCGTGGGTTCCCAACCTAATTCCCAGTTCTTCCCAGCATAAAAAGGTCCCATCTGTTTAGGGGAGGAATGTGGCTGCTTCGGGCTTGTGGCATCACCATCTCGACCTTCCCCTTGGAACGGGGGGCTTGTCGTGGAGTTGCTGACAGCACCTCAATTAACACCGCTCTCCCAGCGCCCCGTAATGAAGGAATTTTCCTCCTTTTGCAGGGAGAATACTAATGGAGCCGGGCTCCGGCGCGGCCCCAGCGCAGGGGGATGGTGCCATCTAAAGGAGCCGAAGGACACGGGGAGCGAGGGATGCTCAGGGACCCGCGGTGTCCCCTGAGCGCCGGGAGGGGGCTCAGCAGCGTCCCCCGCTCAGCAGAGGCTTCCACAGGGAGTTCCTGGTGGGTGTTTGATGGTTTCATGCCACCTTAGCCATAATAGGGGCCCTCATTTGAGTGGATTTTTCCTCTTCCCTCCAAAGCTGATGTCCAGGGGTGTTTTCCTCCTAGCACCTTCTTGTTTCCAGATGGTCCCATGATACCACGGGAATGCGGGACTGGGTGGGATCCCTGATCCAAGGAAAACAGGGGCTCTCACCCAAAGCCAGGCTGTCGTGATCCCAGAGGACTTAGCACAGCTCTTGAGCAGCAGGTTTTGGAAGGGCTCATACCAAAGCTCCATCCCGCCCCAGTAGCCTCCTTGGAGCATCAGGAATGGTTCCTGGGAACCAGGATCTCCACCAAGAAACTCCTGAGCTCACCAGTCCAAGCCAGCCCATGGGCACATCCGACAGCGCTCTGACCCAGCGTAAACTTGAATTCCCAACCAATGAATTCCCCTTGTCAAGAGGGCTGCCGTCATCCAAAAAATCCTCTTGGCACACGTAGCAAACAAGCCCAAACCAACCCCAGCATTCCTATTCCACCGTTTTGGACTCGGTGCATGCTCTGAAAGCAACTTCACCCATGATTTACAGAGCCTGCACAAGGATCCTGCCAGATGGGACTGCCCACCAAATTCCAGGTACGGGAGGGGGCCCACGCTTTTGTTTCGGCAATTAATTAATTTGTGCAGTGCTTTCACTTTTACAGCCTCTTTTTCCTCTTCCCAGGTTGCTCAACTCCAGAGCAACGAGACCACCCTGTGATAAAGTCGTGGTGCTGAATGTACATGTCATTAATCACCGGGGTTACCTTTCAACCCAGCGCGTTCCCTTTGTCGGAGCCTTCCCGAGGTTCTGGAAAAACAAACAGACACATTTATAACCACCCCTCGGGGCTGAGTCAACACTGGCATTCACCTCCTTAATCAACATCTTGGGCTTAACCAAGATCATCTCTAAAACTCCTCAAAGAGCCACAAAGCAGGAACTGTACTTTCCCGGTGCGGATAACTGGGATTTCACATGGCATGATGATAGACTTCATTGAAAAGGTTATCCTGAGCCTACTGCTCCCTGCTGGGAGTCCTACAGGCATTGCCCAAGCGTTCCAGGGTCTGATGGCATCGTGGAGACACGCTTGGGCATGTTGGCCTAACCATCAATATTTGGCTGTGGAGCAATGGAAGATGAAAGACCCGAAGTCCTTCGCTGTCAACCACCCCAACCACCCACGACACAGACCCACGAAACAGGTCCCGACAAGCCTCGGTCCTATTTTTAAGCGATTTCTATAGAAGAGGGATGTGAAGTCAAGAGCCAAGAGCTGGAGGACTTGGGGCCATCAGAGTTATGTCCGTCCAAGGAGTTGCTTCAGCCTCCTTGGGCAGAGGGCTCCCTGTTTTTGGGATCCAGCACCACCATGTGCATTTTAGGTCAGTGAGTCCACTGGATCCACCGTGGGCCGTGGAACCCCAGAATGATTTGGGTTGGAAGGAACCTTAAAGTTTATCTCATTTCACCCCTTACCATGGCCAGGGCCACCTCCCACCATCCCAGAGTGCTCCAAGCCCCATCCAATCTGGCTTTGAACACTTCCAGGGATGAGGCAGCCACAGCTTCTGTGGGCAACCCGTGCCAGGGCCTCCCCACCATCACAGGGAGGAATTTCTTCCCAATATCCTGTTTAGCTCTGCCTTCTTTCACCTTCAAGCCACTCCTCCACCGGGCTAGGTCCTCTCCTCTTCTGGAGCTCTCCACATCCCACCAGGAATGCCAGAGCCTTCACCACAGCACTCAAAATATTTTTGAATGAAAGTGTCAGATGGGGATCCTCAGCACAGAACACACCTACCAAAGCCTATTTGCAAAGTAAATTTACTCTGGATTTCCGATACCTTGGAAAGTTTTTTCTATTATATTTATTTAAAATTACAACAGTTTACATTAGAAACAAGCTCAAACAATTAAGGTAAAAGATAAATAGCTGCATACAGTTTAATTTTACAGAATGCAAACAGACATCTCTCATTGTTCCATTATCCCAGAATTAAGTGCAATATAATTGTCCGATGCATTTTCGCTGACTCCGACGGATGGAACCGGCCTGATTTTTGCAAAATGATCCTTATTTTCCTTCCTCGTGGGAGCAGCAGCCTGGGATGGCTCCAGGTTTTTTGGGGGAGCACCTTCAAATGAACTGCTTGCTTCCTGCAGCATTTCTGCTGGTCAACAGTGCCCCCCAGCAAGCTGGAATTCCAAGAAACGGGTTCATTTGGGAAAACTGGGCATCATCCCAGCTGTGGGAAGCTTGGAACACCATGGGGAGCCAGGACACAATCCTTGCCATGCTTCCCTTGCTCCACACATTGAACACCCCCAGGGGGACACGCTCGTTATCCGGGATGGGATTATAAAAATTGGCTTTGAAATAATCCTGTTAGGATTAAATAAAAAGGAGGAATAACAGGAGGTTTATGTGCTTATGTGGTAAGGTTGGTGCTGGGTGTATGGTGGGGACTTGCAAAGGCCTGTTCCATCCACAGCAGAGTGCCCAGAGGTCTTGGGAAGAGTTGGTTTGGGAATGTCTGTTTGGGAATATAATACTCCTGGGGGAAATTAAATGAGAGGCTGACAATGCTGATGTCATTTAATTTCAGAGAGAAGTGGAAAAAGAGGGGCATGGCAAAATAACAATAAAGCATGAAAAGCCTGGGAAAGGCAGGAAGATCTGGGTGGTGGGGAACCAGGAATGGAGCTGGAATGCTGCTGGCAGTGGGGCACGAGCCACATCCATCCCCCTGGTGACCCAGGAGCTCTTGGAGCCTAATTGAGGTGTAAGTTACAGATGAATCATATCCTGGGAGTCCTCACAAAGGTCTGCAGGTGCTTAGGGCTAATCCCATAAACCCTCAGCCCTCGGGCTCTTTGAAGGAGCCTGTGGCTTTCAGCGAGCCCAGAGCAGAGACGGCACCTCCTGATCCCAAAGGGGATCTGGGCTCTCTCCCAGCCCTTTCCTCCATCATTTCCCAAGCATCTCCATCCCTCCTCAGAGCTCCAGTCACTGCATCCCACCACTCTGGTGGGATCTCATCTCCCAGTAGAGCCTCATCCCCTCCCTGAGCTCTGCCCCTTCCTCTTGTTCAAGGATTGCTCAGCTCCTTCCCATGGCATTGAATCACCCCACACCATAATTCCTGGCTGCTGCGAACCCTGGGAGGGTTTTCCAAGGAAAATCTGGTATTTTAGAAGGAGGAGAATTATGTGGAGCCACCAGAACAGCAGAGCTGGAGCAGGTGGGGATTGGCCCTGACCCCTGCATGGCTCCTGCAATGGGGTAACTCAGCAGAGCCCCATGGATGGCACCACATTCCCACTAATTCCCCCCAAAATCCCATGGTATGGGCTGAAAGCTCCGAGTCTGCCCTGGGACAGGGAACCAGACCTGAAAAACTGCAGGGAAACTTGTGAATTGTTTATTATTATTTCTTTTTCTGCCCACAGCCTGAGCTGAAATTGCAGTGACATTATTGTTATTGTTATTACTATTCTTCCTGCAACCTGAGCTGAAAAATTACTGTGAAAATTTTATTTATTTTTTAAAATTATTATTTTTTTAATCTGTGATCTCAGATGAGAAATCACAGGGAAACTTCTATTTATTCATCTATCTATCTATCTATCTATCTATCTATCTATCTATCTACCTATTCCTCTATTATTTATGTATGTATGTATGTATGTATTTATTTTCTGCCTGTAACTGGACCTGAAACATTGCAATGAAACATTTCATATTATTGTTTTATATGAATAATATTTATAAAGCAGCAACTATTTATTTCTTTATCTTCCTGCCTGCAACTGGAGCAGAAAAACTGAAAAACTGTAGTGAAACTTTATTGTAATAGTAATAATAGTAGTAATAATTCCCCCTGGCAGGAATGCACCCACCCAATTGGGAGGAGAGGGAATCCTTGGAGAGCAGCGGGGTCCTCACCTTTCCCTCTCCTTTCAGTTCCCCAGGACAAAGCAGAAATACCTCCAGCCAAGTGCACCCCGTGTGCCCTTGTTTGCCAAGCCATTATCCCCTCCCGGCTCCTGAGAAGGCATTTGTGTTTCACTGGGAATCCAATCAATAAATTCCAGAGTCTTTCACCCTCTCTTCTCGGCAAACACCGGCCATCCCACCCCACTACAGCAGCTTTTCTCCCTCTGCTGCAGTTAAATATTTGTGGGGCCTCCTGGGAAAACATCAGGAGCACCAGGCTACACCTTCCACTGGACCAGGTTGCTCCAAGCCCCATCCAGTGATGGGACTCTCCTTATCCAATGGTTTTCTAATTCCTGACACATCATTTGAAAACTAAACCTTGTCCATAGTCTGTTGATGAGATGGATCTGGTTCATCTCAGAACAATAAAACCTCCTCGTTGACCTCATCAAAAACAAACCAGATGCCAGAAGGTCTCCTTAGGAGTCCCTTGGTCCATGGGAGAGGCACCAGGAATCCATTCCTGCTCTCTCCTGGAGAGGGGAGCTGTGTATTCAGAGGGGCTCTGATTAGGAACTTACCAACATCTCGCCACTCTCAGCCCTAATGAAATAAATATTATAGTATTTAATAGCTGTCTGTGTCTCTGAGGCCTGATTTCTCTCCAGAGCCTCGTCCTGTCTGGAGCAACAGGATCAGGAGAAGTCTGTTTCCAATTAAAATTATCAGCTGCACCATTCAATGAATTCAATGAGCACTAAGATGGGGGGATTTCTGCCATGCTAGACGTGCTGTGCAGACACTCCTGTGTCTTCCCAGTGTATGGCCTGGCTTTGTGTATCCCCAATAACTGACCCAGAGCTGACCATCCCATGGAGTCAGGATGTGTTAGACCAGCCAGTGGGGAATCTCCCACCGGTGTCAGCCGTGAGATAGAATCATAAACTCATGGAATTCATGGCCTGAGGTGGTTGGTGCTCAGCTGGGATGCAATGGGATACTGGGGTGGGTCACTGGTGCCGCAGGAGCCCTGGATTTGTCCCACCTTGTGGATGCTGTGGTTGCTCCTGGTCCCTCCTTTCACCCACAGCCACAGATCCCGAGGTTTGGGTTGGCCCTGGAATATTATCCAACATCATATTCCCTCCATCTACAGAGACTCATAGGGGGAGAGGCACCGGCATGGGCTGAGGGGAATTACAGTGACATCCCCCCAGATGAAACAACCCCAAGCTGGATCACAATACCTGCATTGTCCCGGGCTCTTCTTTAATGAGGGCTATTACAGGGCTGGGACTCACTTTAAGCCTTAACCTTTGTAATCATCCCCTCATGGCATGCCAGAGCTTGGGAATAGGAGCCTTTTGTTCCTCCCAAACATCCCGCAGACAATCCCGGTGGAGGCACCGGCTCCATTCCAGAGACAACCTGGCAGGAGCCAGGCAGTGCCTTCCCCCCAAACCCCTGGATAAAGGAATGACCCTGCTTTCCAAACCTGTGTTCCCAAGGCCCTGGGGAGCTGTGTTTGCTCAGCACCTCTGGAAAGGGTGCCTGGTGGCCACGATCCAGGTGCTGTTGAATTCCCTGGAAGGGCATCCAAGGGCGTTGCATCGGGCCCTGTGGAGGCAGCGAAGTCTCCAGGGAAATGTGACCTGGATTAATACAAATAAATAAATCTCACACACAAACCCGACTGTTTAAACCATAAACAAACTCCCTGGGGCTTGGTGTGTTTTCATGAGTCAGGGCACAACTCAGGTATTCTGGAAACCCACAAATCCCGGGAATCCACAGCGTTCCCTTTGCTCTGCTAATAATGGTGAGTTATTGGGAGGCTGCAGCAGCAGGTTGGGGGATTTCTTATTCTGCCCTTTGCTCAGTCACAGCCAAAACAGGCCCAAAACACACCTTCAAAGCAAGGTAGGGATGGCAGAGGAATCTGGAGAGCCATCCTTAAGGACGTGGAGCTGCTGGGACTGTGCTGGCTGGATGGGAATCCCCACTAGCTCCTTAGGCTCTGACACTCAGCATTTCTCCCCTAATAAAACTGATAAAAAAAGTGGAGCTTGATGGTGTTTGAGAGGAGAAAGGCTCATCACAAACCAGGTCCTGCTCACTGGTCCAAAACCTTTTTATTTGCTCTCCCTCCCCTGTGCACAGGCGATGTCACAGCCCAAGAAGTGACATTTGGGGATGGCACCCCTAAATTTTGGAGCCCCTTCAGGTGGCTGCTGAAGCAGAGGCACTGACAGAGATTATCTGGTGCTGTGGCACAGATCCTCCGGGGTGGAAAACCTTGTCAGGACCAAGGAATGGGCTTTTACCGGCACACAAAGCATAATTTGGAGCACAACAGACAGACCCTGAAAGGTGTTTAAGCGTCCCAAAGGCAGCACCTGGCTCTGATGGGGACAGGAGTGACAATATGAGAACTGGGGGAGCTGATGCTTCTCTTCTTCTTCTTCCCTTCACAGTAGGTACAACTGAAGTATATTTTAAGGTGGGACTCACCAAGAGGAAAATACCAAAATTATTCCTAAAGCACCTTCCAAAACTCCACCAGGATTTCAGCTGATTTCATTTTATCTCTGTATATTTTATTTGTTTAAAATGAAGGTAACTGTGCTGAGTTATAAACTAAACTAAGCTTTTATTATAAACGATATTAATGCTTAATAACTGAGCTATATAACTAAATTAAGGAAAAGCTCCACGGAGTTTCCTTACTGAGTAGGAAAAGTGCTGTGAAAGGCAAGACATCCAAGCCCATCATTAAACAAATCACAACCCTCTCCAGTTTTTAATTTATTTCATATTCTTTGGCTACAGCAAGGTCTGGCGAGCTTCCTCAGCCTCCCTTTGCATGCAAACCTGTTCCCAGCCCATGCCCGAGGATCCAATTGTTTGCCATACGCTCCCCCCAGTGGGCAAAGCAGCTCAGAGCAAAGGCAGCAGGAATTTTTGGATTTTCCAGGATCCTACGGCCAATCTTAGTCAGCCAGAAAAACTGGGGATGCTTTGGGTTTGACACCCAAAGGCTCAGCTGCTTTTTCATTCTAAAATCCCACCTTTTTAGGATCTCTCACACATCCACCCCTATAAAAGATGGAGAAGCTGTGGCTGCCCCAGCCCTGGGAGTGTCCAAGGCCAGGTTGGATGGGGTTTGGAACAACCTGGGCTAGTGGAAGGTGTCCCTGCCCATGGCAGGGGGTTGGAATAGGATGCCCTTTAAGATCCCTTCCCATCCAAACCATTATGGAATTTTAGGATTCTGTGATCACCTCCAACGTCTTAACTGGGAGCTTCCCTTCCTAAATAACCCACCACAAATCAATTCTTCCTCAAAGGGCCAATATTCCAAAAATAAAAAGGTTGTGCCACCCTGGCATGGCCACAAACCCTCCTTGGCCCTGTGGCCACGAGGTGTTCCCAGCACTGAGAAATGGGAACCTTTGGTTAATGAACAATGGGAAAACCATTGTTTGGGAGTCTTAGAGGCTTAGCAGGAAGCATGGCCAAGGTCAGCCCTGCTCCGGGGGAACACAGGCAGAGCACAGTGACCCACGAGCTGCCATCCAAATCCTGCCTCCCCATTAACCTGACAGCAGCTAAAACACCTCCGGGGGGCTGGGATTTGGGATTGATGGAGCTTGGCGTTTGGTTTGGGAGGGGACACGGTGCCTGAGGAGGCTGGAGATATCCCAAATCCATGCATCCTGAAAATGTGGGGCACTTCTTGGGCACCCACATCACCCCAAGCCCCGTGTGATTGTTTAGCCATGAAATGATCCCATCTCCTCCAAACCACGGATGCATTTGAGTCCCCAGCATCCCCAGTTTGAGCAAAAGCTGAGGCCCCCCAGCCTGGAGTGCTCCAGGAAGGCTCCTTTCTGCGGGAGGCTCTGCCCATGTGCTCGATGTCTGCAGCAGACGGGTTTCATTGCGGGATCACGGCCTCTGTCATTCCTCCTGGCATCCCACATTCCCGGGGACAATGGAGCTCCCTCTGCTAAAACAAGCACCTCCAGCAGCAGCTCAATCAAAGCTCTTCCAAAATGACCAACACCGCCTCCCCAAACCTCCAAGAAAATGCAGTTTTCCTATTAAGCCTGAAAGCAATTATCTGGGATTAGCATCAGATCAAAAGGGATTACTTCCAGGATTGTTTTCCAAACCCTGCGGGCTGGCACAATTCTGATTGCGAGCCAGCCAATGGTGGGGGCTCCGGGATCGATCCTGGGATGGTCCAGAGCACCTCAGCGGGCTCTGTGCTCATTTCTGGCCACTTCCCTGGCAGTTTTGGGGTAGAACCCCAGTTTTCCAGGAGTGAGGTTGCACCCTCTGGGAAGGAGCATTGCCAGGGGTGGGCATCACTCCGGGTCCAACATTCCCTAGGGCAATCCCTGCCCTGCAGCCCCCAGGGTTACACCCAGCCCGGTTCCTCACGCCCCCTGCCTCAGTTTCTCCTCGGGTGATGGGGAAATGCAACCCCCTGGGAAAGACCTTTGGGAATAACCCACCACTGCCCACTCCTTTAAAGAGCATTTGTGCTTCAGGCACCTCATTAAGAGAGCAGGGAGTGTTCCTTCCTGCAAAATACAATCTAATGCAGCGTTTTTGAGGCAAGGTTTAGTCTTGGAAGTAAAGAGAATATTATTCACTGCTGGAGTGCAGCTCCTGTGGGGTATGTGACCTGAGGGTGCCAGTGATGCTTGGAGAGAGGAGCAGGAACCTTCTTTCTCAGGTGCTCTGGCAGGATGCTGGATTTTAGTGTGGTCAGCAGGACCAGGGCAGTGATTGTCCCTCCCTGCTGGCACTGCCAAGGTGCCACCTGGAGTGCTGTGTCCAGTTCTGGGCCCCTCAATTCAGGGAAGGGAAGGGAGCTGGGGAAGGGGCTGGAGCATGTCCAGGGAAGGGAATGGAGCTGGGGAAGGGGCTGGAGCAGCAGGAGAGGCTGAGGGAGCTGGGGGGGCTCAGCTGGAGAAAAGGATGCTCAGGGGGGACCTTCTGTCTCTCTGCAACAGGAAGGTGGACCCAGAGGGGTCAGGCTCTGTTCCCAGGGAACAGGGACAGGAGGAGAGGACAAAGGCCCAAGCTGTTCCAGGGGAGGCTCAGGTTGGACATCAGGAGGACTTTCTCCCTGGAAAGGGTGCCCAGGCATTGGAAGGGGCTGCCCCGGGAGGTGGTGGAGTCACCATCCCTGGAGGTGTTCAAGGAATGAGTGGACATTGCACTCAGTGCTCTGGGCTGATGACAAGATAGGGATTGTTCAAAAGTTGGACTCGGTGGTCTGGGAAGTCTTTTCCATCCTAAATCCCATCTGGGATTTTTCTTCTCCTCTTCCACCCTAATCTTTATCTGCACCTCTCTCTCTGCCACAGTGCACTTGGTGATCTCCAGGTTCCTTTCTCTCCCTGAAGACAATCCCTCCTTTCCCAGAGCCAGCCAGGTAATGAGAGCCAGGCTAATTCTGACTTGAGAAAAAGCAATTTCCATAAACACCGTTCCACTAATGGCTCGTGATCACAACTAAACCCCACAGCAAATTACTCTTAATCCAGTTTGTCTGTGTTATGTTACCTGAGGGAAATAATAGCAATCCATCCTCTTTGCTGGCAAAGTGTTTGCCAGGACTTCTCCAATATATATTAATCCCATCATTTATCTTTGTCAACTGAGAACAAAAATAATTTGCAGGAGAGTAAACGCAGGAGCATCCGAGGCAGGAGCTTGGTGTTATTAACCAGGGGAAGGCAGGTGTTCACCAAACCAAGCTTAATTTCATTGCTAAAACTTGGGTAATTCTCCTCCTGCATCCAGGCCCCAGAAACAGGAGTTTAGGGAGATTCCAGTGTTTTAGAGGAAATAGATTTAGTCACTCCAGGAATGATGCAAAAATAATCAAATACTTTCTGCGGCCTTTATTTGGTGTGAAAGATTTTTGGCTCCTCTTCTCCCAGCAGGTTCTCTGGGGGAGGTGCCTGGTCCATGAGGTCCTTTCTGGTGTGATGGGATGACACCTTGCATGTCCCCAGACAGGATCCAGGGAATGAGGCTCTTCCTTGTCCTCTTCCCACAGCTCCTGGTGCTGCAGGGAGGCAAAGCCCATTCCCGGTGCTTTGGTGACAGGGCTGGGTGCCAGCTTGTCCTGAAACCTCCCCGATGTCTGCAGGGACACTCCCAGCTTTCTCTCCTCCTCCAGCATCTTCTTCACGCTGCTCCTCCTTCCCCATCCATCCCACAGGTGCAGCAGGTCCATATTTGGGAGCTTGGCCTCATTCTCTCCCACTGCTGCTGTTTTCCCTGGCACAGCATCTTCCCACTGGCTTCAGAGACACCTTGTTTGGGTTCCTGCAGTTTTGGGAGGGGGAAGCCGCCTCTAACTGGGGCCTCTGAGCAGCCCCAGTGCCTGAGAAAGAGCTATTTTATGTCTGGTTTAAATGGGGCTTTAAATTGGGCGTCCTAATGAGCCTCATTACAGCGGGTCCTGCGCTGGAGCCGGGATTAAATTACCCAGGGCAGGTAAACTGCCCTGACCACAGCCTGGGGGACACTCCCTCGTGTCACCCCTCGTGTCACCCCTCGCCCCATAAAGCACCGCCGAGGAATGAGCTTCCCCCCAGGGTTGTCACCGGCGGGGCCGGGACGCTGAGGGTGCTGTGAGTTATGGGGTGCTGGGTGGCTCTGGGTCACACCCCGATGGGGACACGCGCCCCTGCCCCGAATAAATCAATTAGAGCCCCTGGATTTTAATAAAGGCCGCTTTATAGCTGGGAACATCCATCAGTGCCTTGGATTAACCACAGCAGGAGCCGAGTGCTGCGAGCCTGGGGACCTGGGGCATCCCCTGATTGAGAAAATCCCAGAGCTCCCACTCTTTGGTTTCTTCCTTGTCCCTTCCCAGGTTTTATCCGTGGAAAATCAAGATACACATGGAAACGACACCCTTCATGCCCAGACAGGTGTTTTGCTCAGCACCACGCCTTTCCATGCCCTTAAAAACCAGAAGAGAGTGATTCCTAATGGAAACCCCTTTGCCAAAACTTCATTATCAGTTTTTTTGCCAAAAGACCTTTTCTCCAGCTGTCCAAAGAGCCGGGATGGGAGCAGAGCCGGGGATAATTTGGCTGAGGGAGCACCTGAGCTGCAGGGCACTTTGGGTGGCACTGCCAGACCGTGCCATTCCAGCCTTCTTGGTGCCAAGGACAAGGTTTTGATGGAATCCAGAGAGGATCCTGGGCTTCCTGAGCTCCTGTTGAGCCCAGCCTTGGTGGGCAGCTGGGATTTAGGGGGGAGCGAGCAGGAGGAACCGCGACGGGGCGGGCATGGACAGAGAGCTGCTGCTTCGGAGGCTTCAGGTGATGCTTTTGGGTGATCCCAGAGCCTGAGACAAGCGGACTCATCCAACCTGTGCACAGAGAGGACCCTCTGGAAGCGCCGGTCCTTCCCCTCGATGTCACTAGATGGCAACCTAAGGCATCCTTTGGTCCTGGAGCGGTGGTGCCGAGGATGGAAATGCCTCTGCTGTCGCCTCCCACCCGCTCCCCGCCTTCCCTCGTGGGTTTAAATCCCGAATTCCTGACAGACACCAGCAAAGCATCTCTCCCCCCATGTCCTTCAGAGGCGGAGGGCGGTTCTGGAGCTGCTTCATCCCAAAACCGTGCCCAGGAATGAAATAAAAGCGGGCAGGGGGCGGCACGCTGCTCAAATCCCAGGAATGATGAGGCTTCCATGAGGAATAAAGTGATTGGTGGTAGAAAAGGGGCACAAGAGTCCTCAGCTGGTCTGGCTGGTGAGGCCACAAAGGCTGGAAATTCCGGATTTGAGTCGTGGTGGGGAAGTCTGTGGCCAGTTTAATGGGAATTGCTGGAGTGGGTTTGCCTTTATTTGTTGCCCACATTTTTTTGGCTTCTTTTTCTGGGCTTTTTCATAGAACTATCTGAAAATATTGATTTTTAAATGAATTTTCTTTGTAAAAGAGGATGGTTTGGATTTTTTTTTTTTTTTTTCCAGGGGAGGATATTCTGCCTGGGAACACAGAGTTCATCACGAGTTTGCAGCCTAAGAAATGCAGCCAGGGTTAGAAAGGAGGATGTTTTCCCCCCCAAATTTTCCCCTCATTGACGTAATTATCCCTTTTATCCCTGTAAGGGACATCCTTTAGCTAAACTTGACAAGGAGAAGTTGCTCCCAGCTCTCTCCATTCCTCCTCACCACCAGCAGTGTCCCCAGAGGGTGAGACCTGCACTTCTATTGCTCCATAACCTTTTGGTTAGTCCTGATCCCTCTGCTCTGGGTTGGGGTTTTTTCCCCACTTATTTATTTGAAGTTCCAGATTTGTCCTGCTGTCCCCTCCTCGTGTGAGGGAAACACATGGAGCTAATCCCTGGTGCTGCCAAAGGCACATGTTCCAGATGTGCCAGCATCACCAGCTCCTTCCCTAATTCCCTCCTGGTGCCCTGAAGTAACTCCTGTGGAACATCAAGCAATTCTTCCCAAACCCTGGGGCCTCTCTGTGACTCCCAGCCTTGCTAATCCCAGGGAAGAAGGGACACAGGGAAGAAGGGACATGTCTCTTGCACCATGGCATGCAGGAGACACTGCCCAGCCCTGTACCTGCCTGGCATGGGATGAACTTGGGGTCCCTTGGCAGCTCCTCTTTCCCAGGCTGGAAAAATGTCCCCTGGCCTTCCCATTCCTCCACGCAGAGAAAGGAATCCATTAGCACCTTCCTCTTATTTAATTTGGCTCCCAGCAGCTCTGTTTTATAGGACTGTCTGCTCTGGGAACAGGGATTTTGCTGGGCTTTTATTCTCTCCAGATGTTGGGGCTGTCTTTGGTACCCTCGTTGTGGTGGGACTGTCAGACAGCATCGTCCCGCTCCGTGGGGTGTGATTAGGGAGGGCAGCTTGCTCCTGGGTACAGACACTCACCAGGAATAAAGGGAGTCAGGATTCAGAGCAGAAGCTGGGCACGAAGCTTTATGAGACCTCAAGCACTTCCCCTGGCCTCTGGAAACAACAAAATCCCAAAGGAAACCGTCAGAGGGGACGGACAGCTTGGAAAGGTTCTCAGAGTCAACCGACAAAAGGCCCGTTTGGAAAAGCTTCATTTGGAATTCAACCACTTAAAAATCTCATCAGGATGTCCACAATAAATCAGCTTTGAGATCAAACCAGCCTGTTGGTTTCCAAGCCCCTCTGCATCCCTGGATCCCTGGAAGCACAGCTGGCTGTTGGGTGTTCCCTGAGCTGAGGGAATGGTCAGTCAGCTATCCCATGGAAGAACAACCATCCTAAGGAAGGAGCCGGGTTGTTGGTCAGTTGCCAGCCCAGTGCCTGTTCTGCTTCATTCCATGGGTGTTTAATTCCAGTCCCTCCCACACAAGCTGAGGAGGAACTCACTAAGTAAGGTGTCCCCATGTCCTTCCTGCCTTATCCTTTGGGTGTGACCAGCTGGGAGTTCCACCCTGCAGGATTCACCCCTGGGTTTGACTCCGGGGATCCCACAGTGGGCACAGGGATGGGGACAGCAGGGAGGGGGGGATCTTCATCCCCTCGGCCTGGAGAAGGGTGCAAGGGCAACAAGGGGTGTGGGAATCCCCTTCCCTGGACACTTTCCACCAATTTCTGGGCTTAGAGACATTTTTGGATGTTTTCAGCAGGTTTTGGTCCTGCTCCTCTGCCCAGCCTCTCCTTGGAGCTTCAGCAGCCACGATTCCCACGGGCAGGAGTTGCATGGGATGGTGGCATTGTGTCCATGACCCAAAATCCAGGTGCCCCAAGAACTAGAACCGTGTGAAGCTGTAGCTTCTCTGGTGGCTGATCCTGGGGCTGAGCTCCTGCAGCACAGCTGGAATTCCGCTCCTCTGGAGCCCCTGGATCCTCCAGCCCACACGTCAGCACCAAAAGGTCCTGCAGCTCTTTGGGGCAGGGGAGTTGCAGACTGGCTGGGGCATTCCAAAGGTTCCTTTGGAGACCCAGCTAACAAATCCTGGAGTGATGAATTCCCAGCTTCCAAGTCCATGGCTATGTGCTCTTCCAATCATATTCCTGTGCACAAAAGGGAAAAAGATGTGTCCTCTCTGTGGCCAGAGAGAGAATGAAAATGAAAAAACACAAAAAGAGAGCCAGTGATGTGACAGAACTTTTACTTTTTATTAAAAACTTAAGTGCAGCTGACGAGGAACCCACCTGTTTTTGATTGTTTTTAATAAAAAGTCAAATAATCCCCCCAAACAATTCCTTCGCAATGGTTTCAATCTCGCAACCGTAAAGATGAACTTTAAAGGCGCTTGTAAAAGAAAGAATATTACAATAATTTCAGTGCAAAACTCCAATATCATATTTTCTTTTATTTGACAGAAAAAGGGGAATGGAAAGAGGAATTTTTTTCCCTTTCTTTCTCAAGATGCAGCAGTTTCAGATAAACTTCAGGAGAAGAGGAGGAGGACTGAGATATTGGGATGTAGGCAGATCCTGGGGGAACAGGGACAGCATCTTCTTGCTCTCCAAAATGAGGAGCAGCAGCCAGGAGGAAGGCAGGAATTGTGTCTTCTCTGCCTGCTCACCCCCTTGTGCTCCCAAATCTGGAGGGAACTGGGATTTTAAAATCCTGGGGTTCAGTAAATGGGCAAAAGGGGCTTGGAACTGCTGAGGGAGATGGGCAGGGAGAGAGATCCCAGGGCTTGGAATGCTGAGGGAGATGGGCAGGGAGAGAGATCCCAGGGCTTGGAATGCTGAGGGAGATGGGCAGGGAGAGAGATCCCAGGGCTTGGAATGCTGAGGGAGATGGGCAGGGAGAGAGATCCCAGGGCTTGGAATGCTGAGGGAGATGGGCAGGGAGAGAGATCCCAGGGCTTGGAATGCTGAGGGAGATGGGCAGGGAGAGAGATCCCAGGGCTTGGAATGCTGAGGGAGATGGGCAGGGAGAGGGATCCTGGGGGTTCTGATGGCTCTGAGCAGTTCAGACTCGAGTTTAACTGCCTGACATTCCTGCCAAACTCCAATCAAGCCAGGTCCCCATAAAACACAGTGCTATTGCTTCCTAAGGGGAAAAAAAAGGGGATAAATTCGTAACACTGAGAAAAAAACAGCCTTACCCTGATCTGAACTTTCCTTCCCAGAGAAAAGTGCCAGAAACATCCTCAAATGTCTCCAGGGGAATGGGGGACCCTGAAATCCCACTGGGATGGAGGGACAGTCGGAGATGGGGACAGGCTCTGGAGGGGGCAGAGAGCAGAAGCTTCCCGGGCTGAAACCCTGCAGAAGTTGCCCCATCAGAATTTTAAAACACACGGAAAGCGCTCAAATAAACTTTAATCTCCTTTTAAACGCGTTTCAAAGCGGGGAATTAAAGCTGGGGAGGATTAGGAGGCGGTTGGAGAGTGCACTTCCAGCCGGCTGAAAATCCGAGGATTTGAAATATATCAGCAAACAGAAGGGAAGCTCCGGGAGAGCCGGGAGGAGGGAACGGCACCGGGAGCCAGAGCCAGCCCTGGTGGCACCAGGGACAGCAGGAGGTGGCACATGCTGGGCACACAAGGGGGTCATTCCCAGCTTTGGTGCATCCCCAGGGTGACAGGAATGAATTTTAATGGAACCCCGGAATGGGTTGGGAAGGACTTCAAAGCTCATCTTATTCCAATCCAGGGACACCTTCCACTGTCCCAGGTGGCTCCAAGCCCTGTCCAACCCTTGGACACTTCCAGGGGTGGGGCAGCCACAGCTTCTCTGGGCCACCTGTGCCACATTTTCCCAAAGTGCTTTATATTTCTTTTTATTTATATTTTTTTTTAAATATTCCTCATCCCTCCCAGGTGGGATTTGCTGCCCTGAGGGCACTGGTGGAGATGATCACCCACCACTGGGAGGAAGGCTCCAGCATCCAGGAGAACCAACCTCATCCACCTTCTCACCCTTCCAGCCTGGCCAGGCACCTGCGTTATCACATCCCTCCTTCCCAAATCATCCACTGGGGATCCTGTAGGGATGTGTCAGCACATGGGGGGAGCCCAGGCCCCCCTTTGCTGCCGGGGAGGATCGAGCCTCTTCCCCCACCCCTCTCTGCTCACCACTTGTCCAAATAGTTGTAAATCACCAGCGAATTCCTGGCCTGGGATGGGAGGGGGGTTTGGGCTTCAAAGGCCGGGAGGGGGGACCAGAAAGTTGCATTAATGGTGGGAAAAGTCTCCCTGCACCTCAGACCACATAGAAAGTCCTTGCCAGGTGTTTGCAAGGCTGGAAAAAGAAGGGAAAACATAAGGAAGGGCACCAGTGACATCATCATCTGCTTGTTTGGAGCTCTTGCCTGTCTTGCACAGCCAATAATTTGCAGGGCACTGATGGAAGTCCCTGTTTCTCGTGTCCTTTGTCCCAGCGAGGTGAAAAGTCATCCAGCAGCACTAAGATCCTGCTTTTCCCCCTTGATTTTCCTCCTGGTTTTATTCTGGTTTTCAATATCAGGGAAAACCCTGGTGTTTTTCACCCTGCAGAGGAAACACAAGGGATAACCAGAGCCTTCCCTGCCCCTTCAGCTGGGAATGTCATTTCCTTCCAGGCTGACCCCAGCACTGGCCGTTTGACTTCTTGGGAATCAAGGTGAAGAAGAACAAACATCTGCCCAGGCCAGGGAAACAAAAACCCCTGGAGTGGCTGGAGCTGGAGGCAGAGCTGCCTTGCTGCCAGCCCGCTGCTGGGCTTGGAAAACTCATCAGTGGGAGCCCTGCCAGAGCCAACCCTCGGCCATGGGTGGTCACACCACAGAGCAGGAGGGAGAAAGGGAATGTCTCCAGGCAGATGGATTTCCATGAGGTGATCGGTGTCTGTTTGACTCCTGCTGAAAGATGAAATTAGGCTGATGCAAGGAGGAGCCGTGGGAGGGTGGGCTTGGATGGGATGCAGCAGGTCCTGGATGGGTCCCAAGGCCACGTGCAGCTCCATGTGTATCCAGGAGGCTTTGACCTTGTCCCTGCACAGGGGTGGGGTGGCACCTTCACCAGCTGGGCTCCCAGGGCCACCCAAAGTGGCTGGCTGGGGGTGGGGAAGGAGTGGGAGTCACCTCCCTGTGTCCCTGTATGCTGGAACAGGGTCTGGAGTGTCTTAATATCCACTCACAGGATTTATGACTAAATACTGGGAAGAAATCCTGCCCTGGGAGGGGCACAGGTTGCCCAGAGAAGCTGTGGCTGCCCCATCCCTGGAAGTGTCCAAGGCCAGGTTGGACATGGGCTGGTGGAAGGTGTCCCTGTCCATGGCTCCTCCCATCCCAAATCCCTCTGGGATTTTATTTCCAGGAGAACCAAGGCCACCACTGGAAATCCTGGGGCTCCTGGGTTCAGCCTCAGTTTTGCTAGAGAGCAGCAGCGCTGTGGGCCTGATCCATGTCATTTTTTCTCTGAAAATAAGGAACAGCAACTTGCACTGAACTTTTGGAAGTGGGCCCAGGGTCTCCAGAGCCCCTGGCTCTGAAATGCCCTGCTGGGTGGGATAATTGAGTTTATTTTCGCAGCTCTGTGCTCTGAGGAGCCCGGAGCTCTGTGTGTAAGGAACCAGCTCCTGCACTGTGTTTGCTCCAGGGGTTTTTTTTGGGAGAAAAGCATGTCACCTTCCTGCTCCAGGAAGGTGGTCAGGACAGCACAGTGCTCGGATCCCACTGAAGGGACCCAAGAGGCTCAGGGATTTTAAATGGAGAACAAAAAATATGTAAAAAGGAGGTTGTCTAAGAAAGTTCAAGTCAGGCAGGAGATGTGAAAACAAGGCAAATAAAAATCAGTGCTCCTCATGGTAAAGCTGACTATGAAAAATTCAATTTGCCAATGTCAGGGCCTCATTAGGGGTAATGGGTAAAACCATCTCAGGCTTTTAAAAATAATTATCATTATTATTTTTATTTTATTATTATTTTCTCTTATGCTTGGTGCATTTTTTAGGCTTTCTTAAAATCAGATCCTCCCACTGCAGCACTAAAACCTGCATTTTCCCATTCCATTTTCTCTGGATTTTGCAAGCCCAAACTCATATAAATATCTATTAAATCACAGAATCCTTAAGGTTGGAAAAGCCCTAAGACCAGCATTTCCCCAGCACTGTCCCATGTCCCCAAGTGCCACATTCCCATGGATTTTAAATCCCTCCA
Organism: Campylorhamphus procurvoides; assembly: GCA_013396655.1. Taxonomy (NCBI): domain Eukaryota; kingdom Metazoa; phylum Chordata; class Aves; order Passeriformes; family Dendrocolaptidae; genus Campylorhamphus; species Campylorhamphus procurvoides. The sequence goes on along the minus strand of WBMV01002675.1, from coordinate 93,116 downwards.
GGGATTGGGAGTGCCCTGGGCAGCCTGTTCCATTCTTCACATGCTTTGGGGGAAGAGATTTTCCCTAATATCCATACCTATATTCATATATATATATATATATATCAAGTTTTCTAGGTGGAAATGGTACATTGAAGGTTAATCTTTACTTTTGAGGGAGAGCAGCTCAGCTCCTGCTTGAGCAGGACAAGCAGGGCTGGAGTCCCGTGGTTTGAGGTTTTAGATGTTCTGAGCCGGGGGGTGACTTCCAGAGGGAGAAAATGACGATCCAAGCTGGTTTCTGCTCCATCACATCACATTTTCTGCCTACCCCAGGAGATCTCCCCGTTGTGAGCCTGCAGGAAACGTGTCTGAGCTGGGCTGTGAAAGCAGAGCTGCATCCCAAACCCAGAGCTCCAACCACAACCCCTCGCTCTCCAAGGGATTAGGGCTTTTCTCCTCCTGTCCAAAGCCCATGGAAGTGTCTGGAGCAGCTGAACATCTGGCATGAACTGCTCATCCCAGCACTGGCCTTTGGGAAAGGACTGGAAACCACTGGAGGAGTCAAACCCCAAACAGATGAGTTTAGCCCTCTGACTGATCATTTCATTCCACTTTCCTCGGCGTTTTCACTCTTTGCTCTCTGTCCCTTCCCAGGAGCAGCCAAAGGAGGCTTTTGAACATCCAGACATTTGTGCTGGGCAAGGAGAGGACACTGGGGAGCTCAGGTAAGGTGGGACCTCTTGTCTTTACCGCTTTGCCTTTGTGCTGCCTTAAAATAATGTCCTTGTCCTGCTTTGGGGAGCCCAACAAGAGATGCCCCCAGCAGAACCCACAGGATTGATGTTCCAGCTTCAAGGAGCACCAGAAAACTGGGGTTTTACCCTGCAGCCACCCTGTCACTCCCAGCTGGGGGAATCTTTGGCATTTTGATGGTTTTTTTCACCTCAGATCAGAGTAGAAACTCAGGATACACTTCCTTGGTGGCACGAGAAGTCCAGGGTTCCACGTGCTAGAGGAAAATCATCCTCTTCCCTAAAGAAAATATTTTAGGGGTTTCAAGCCTGTTGTGATGTTTCTAAGTGAGATATTTCTTTTTAATTTCTTTATTGCTTATTTAAATATTTTCATTTAAGAACATCTCCCCACAAAATCAAAGCAGACCTTGGCGAATCCAGGTTTTAACTTTCTCAAGGCTGGCAGGGACCAAGTATATTTTCATATCCCTTCATTTCAGACCTGGCTTGGAATTAGGCACTGTCCCATTCCCAGGCAGGCTCTGGCACTTCGACATCCCCATTCCTGGGCTTCAAGGTCAAATACTGGGGAAAAATCCTTCCCTGTGAGGGTGGGCAGGCCCTGGCACAGGTTGCCCCATCCCTGGGAATGTCCAAGGCCAGGCTGGAGCATCCTGGGGTAGTGGAAGGTGTCCCATGGCGTTGGAATTGGGTGATCTTCCCAACCCAAATCCTTCCAGGATTGTGTTAATCCTTCCAGCCTTTTTACCCTTTCCAGGTCCAGCTTCCCTTCCCTTTATCTGCGATTCCCTTCTCCAAACAGGGACAAACCCAAATCCCAAAGGTCTGGAAGACCTCAGAGAGACCCCAGTGAAACTAAACCCATCCCAAATTATTGCCCCAATGCTGAAGCCTCTGGGAGGGAAGGACAGAGGGAGGGGAATGAGATTTCTTTTATTTAGACCTCAATGAAAAGCAAAGTGCAGTTGGGAGAAGGCAGAGGGATTTGGGAAGCAATATCCACCGGTGCCTCTCCTGGAAAAGAGTTTTTATTTAACTGGAACAAGATGCCAATAAGAGGGAGCATAACTCATCCCAGCGAAAGTTATGCTTGGCTGCAAAGGGGAATACAGCGAATTTTCCTACTCCAGCTGAAATGTTTTTCTTGTAATTCTCTGGGATTCTCTGGGCAGGATTATAAACCCTAATTCATGCCTTGGCCTGGGCTGCCTGTGCTCAGCAGAACGGGGTCCACCTCCCGAATTTTGAAGATTTCAGGTCCCACACCATTAAAACCCCACCAGATGTCAGGTTTGGGGGTTTATTTGCATTTATGACAGGCCAAGAGGACATTTGGAAGGTAAACAGCAACTAAATGGGGTTTAATCAGTGTGTGCTGTTTTAAACACCCTCCAAATCCCACCCCAAAGCCCATTAGGGTGACCTGGGGTGGGTCCCACAAACAGGGAATTACAGATGTCACCGATTTGATTTTCCAGGTCGTTCCCTGAGAGCCCAGAATTCCGGCTGGGGTTAAGTGGAGCAGAGTCCAATTAACCACTGGGACCGTAATGCCTTGGATTTCCAAACCCACGGAGCTTCCCCTCAATTTGGGGAAGGAAATGACTTCCTGGGTAGGTCCTTGGTGGGTTTGGGGGCGTCACAGCCCATCGGTCTGGCTCCCCCTGGAGCCCTGGAATCCAGAGCTGGGCAAGAGGCTGCTGGAGATTTGACCTCAAAGGGAGAAAATGAGTTTCAGTGCAACGTCTCAATGGGATTTAATATCATTTTTAATCTCAAAGTCCAGTCAAATCTCACTTTGCACTTTATTAGATGTGCCACCACCTTGGGCGCTGTTTCCCTTCTGAAATCGTGGGGAACAAAAGCTTTGGGAGATTCTGAAAAGAAATAAATTCCAGTTAGGTTTTAATTCTGCTGTCTTGAAACTCACAACATCCCCTGGCTCTTTCTTTTTTGGGAGGTGGTTTTGTTTTCTTCCTGCAGAATAATTGGGGTTGGAAGGGGATCTTAAAGCTCATGGAGTTGCATCTTCACAGCCAGGACAGGGACACCTCCCACCAGCCCAGGCTGCTCCAAACTCCATCCAGCCTGCCCTTCAAACCTGTAAAAATGAGGATATTGCAGCCACTGGAGCATCCTCTGCCTTTTATGAGACACTTTCACTCCAGGAAGGTCTTTTTTCCTTCACCCCAGGCTCCCACCTGCACTTCCCAGCCCACTCCACCACATATTTATGTGTGTTTGGGGTAAATATATGGAATATATCGAGTAGAACCCCGATGCCCTGGCCAAATAAACGTGGAGCATTCATTATGGGATGGGAATTGCCCTTTCTGGCTGGGCTTCCAAAGGGAAAAGCTGGGCTTTATTCCACAGCCTCCCAATAAATCTTTATCACCACATGTGGCTGAGTTGGAAATACCTGGAAAGGGGAGGGAGAAATCCCACCCCCCCTCCAGAGGGGGTTTGCAGTGCTGGAAGGATTCTTTTTAAGGATTTGGGAGCATTTTGGAGTTTATTTCCAAGCGAGGGGAAATCAAACTGTTGGCAATATTCCCTGGGAGTGTTTGCAAACAGCCGGGAAACCCCCAAGCAAACAGAGGGTGGGAGAGGGCAAAATAAACTCATTTAATTCAGTTTCTGGGCAGAATGTCCAGCCCTCGATGCCCTGGGAGAACAGGTTGGGGCTCCCTCCCCACACGGGGTTATTCCAGCCTTTTTTCCAGTTCATCCCCCCAAAAAATTGGATTCTGGAGCTTTAAATCCTTCTTGATCAGAGATGGGGGAGAGGAACCACCAGCAGCTCAGGGATGGCTGAGAACTTCAAAAAACCCCCCAGAATGACATAAAAAAATAGAAAAAATAAAAAAACCAGTAATTTTTCTAAAAATTATTTTCTTTGTAACATATTTCCAAGCACCTAAAAATAGAATAAAACAGGGAAATAACTGTATTTTTAAGGATTTGCTTTTAAAGGTGTTTCAGAGCACTGAAATGAATGAAGGAAATACAGATTTATTTCTTATTTCAAGGACTTGCTTTTTGAAGGGCTTCGGAGCACTTGAAATATAATAAAATAAAGAAATTTTTGTCTTTTAAAAGCATTTGCTTTTTAAGGTTCTTTCGAGCACTTAAGAATAAGAATGGAACAAGGAAATCTTGATCTTTGTATTATTTTTAAGGGGTTTGCTTTATAAAGTGCTTTTAAGCACTCAAAACACGTTCATTAAAGGATATTTTAAAGGATATGATTTGTTTTCAAATGAAAGAAATCAATATTAAGAGAAAGGTTACATTTCAATGATAGGTGGGTGTATTTTATCCAAAACAGGGGATATTTCATTATTGTATAATAATATATTCTACTATTTTCTAATAGAAACATGATAATTGATATGTTATTTAATAAATCAATTATAATGGAATATATTATAGAATACATCTGTGATAATAAATATCTAGGATATTAATAGAAATATATATAATTTATATAATATATATAAATATAATTTTTAAGGTAGAAAAAGTTGAATTTGGGTGATTTGGTTGCTCATTGCCAGGGGAATCAAACACTTTTTATGTGGGCAAAACTGCAATTATTTAAATTAATTATCGATTTTAATAACTTTCCAATTATTTAATAATTATTAAAATATTTAATGAGAACACAATTTAATTTAGACAGAGAGCTATATTTTAATTTTATTCGTATTTTTAGCTTATTCTTATTTTTTCCCCTAGGATATTATCCCATATTATTAATATTTGCATTAATATATGAACTAAAATTCCCTTTCTGGGTTGCTGGGATAAATTCCCTCCCCATCCGGAATGAATATTTATTATTTTGTATTATTTTCCTATTTTTAATGACTTTTTAAATGCATGAAATGGTACCTTTACCTTTGTGGAGCGAGGAGATCTCCACTTCACCCAGGTACAAGCGAAGCTGGAGAGGGGGAATTTCTTCCAGGACTGGAAATTTCCTGACAGGGGCTGGTTGAAACCATTTAGAAATCTCATGGATTTAATTAATAAAGAAGGAATTTATTTTATTTCAGCAGGTTTAATAATTTATTCTTGCAGGTACATGCAAACAGTCCCTGATGGGCAGATATGGGGTTTGCAGGGAGCTAAGGCTGGCAAAATCAGAATTTTAGGATTCGAGCAGTGCCATGAACTCCTCTTATGCCCCCTTAATTAATTAAGCGCTGCTAATTGCTGTCAGTGCCCCTTTGTTCTGCTTCCAGCTGCTTTTAAGCATCAAACTGGGAATCCCTCGGGTTCTGTGTGTCATCCCTCAGGAAATCCCTCCAGCCCAATGTCACCTGACACCGTGCCTGGCACTGACTTGTTCCCACCTGTAACTCCCTTTCCAGGAGGGATTAATTTTTTTGCGTTTCCTTCTCTTCCATTTTCATGTGTTTTTACACGCTGAGGAAGCAGAGGGACTGCAAACCCCCCTGAGAAGGGCTGGTGTGGTTATTTTTCCTATGGCCACCTCCCATCTGGCTTTGGACGGCTCAAAATCTCCGGGAATGGGAAGTGGGAAAGGTTGGAAAGAAAACCAAGTCACCAAAAAGCAGTTTTGCCCCTAAACTGCAGAGGATGAACCATTCCCACCCCCACCAGCCCTGATGTGAAGCCACTCCTACACTGTCCCAGTTTATTGTTGGGGCATTAAAGCTTTTTGAGCTTATTTGAGTTTATTTTCAGTCCTTTTAGTTTATTTGAAAACTCCAGGCTGGAACCCAAAGCAGTTTAATCTACTGACAGATGTGAATCAACGCCCTGGAATACCCTGAGCTCCCAAATCCTGCTTCCCCCTCTGCTTCCAGGGCATTCCCTGTGCCCACAGCAGGGGTGAAGCCACCAGGGCTCCTGCTGGGCTGCCAGAAGGTCCCAAATCCTCCTCCCAGCCTTGGAAACATCCCCAGTGCTGCCCCAGTTTTAGGGCTGAACCCCGTTGCTCCTCCATCCCTGAATGTTCTGGGATGGCTGGAGGGCTCTGATTTGAGATTTCACTAAAATCCAGTATTTTGCTGGATTCTGAGATCTGGACTGATGGTTTGGGGAGAAGCTGGACCAGGCAAGGCAACATTCCAGAAGGTGCCACATCCAACACCCCCCCAGCCCTTTCACATTGACTGTTTAATTCCTTATTTCATTCATTGTTTTATTTCTGCATAAAATAATTCATAATACGCAAATTATCCAGAGTCAATTCCAGCCTTAGGGAGCTGCTCTTGTGTTTTACTCACAGGGCTGAGCCAGACCTGGTTTTGGGCCCCTAGCAGGTTTTAATTGGCTAAAACCTTCAGTGTTTTGTTATTGGCAATAATAATAAAAGCTATTCCCCCTCTCCTGGCAGCACAAGGCAATGTGGGAGGCTCCAAGTGCGTGTTGCAGTCACCTTTATTCCATTTGTCAGGAAAAGGCAGGAGCAGCCTTTGACACCTGGGAAAAGGCACTGCTGACACCCCAAAACATCTGTAAAGTAGAGGAGATGGCACAGGGGAAGGGATTCTACAGGGAAGGGATTCCACAGGGGAAAGGATTCCAAAAGGGAAGGGATTCCAAAAGGGAAAGGATTCCAAAAGGGAAGGGATTCCAAAAGGGAAGGGATTCCACAGGGGAAAGGATTCCAAAAGGGAAAGGATTCCACGGAGGAAGGGATTCCACAGGGGAAAGGATTCCAAAAGGGAAGGGATTCCAAAAGGGAAGGGATTCCAAAAGGGAAGGGATTCCACAGGGAAAAGAATTCCAAAAGGGAAAGGATTCCACAAGGCAAGGGATTCCAAAAGGGAAGGAATTCCACAGAGGAAGAGATTCCACAGGGGAAAGGATTCCAAAAGGGAAGGGATTCCACAAGGCAAGGGATTCTAAAAGGGAAGGGATTCCACAAGGGAAAGGATTCCAAAAGGGAAGGGATTCCAACCCAGTAAATCCCCTTTGGATAAAGGACTTGCATCCCGGAGGGACTGAAGACGTGGCACTTGGGGACCTGGTTGGCAGTGCTGGGTCCTTAAAGGTCTTTTCCAATGTGAACAATTCCGTGATTCTAAATGGAATGAGATGGTCTTGGGGGTGCCTTCCAGTGCAAAGGATTCATCCTGGGCTCCATCCTGCCCGGAGCATAATGAAGAGCTCTCAGGGCATATGGATCCCATTTGGAAGCGGCAGGGAGAGCACCCAGGTCAGGCTGGATGTGCCTGGCTGTCTGTCTGTCCATCTGTTTTCACACGGCCGGCCAAGGACAGACCCCTGCAGCCCCCAAGGCTCGTAAATCCCAACTTCTGCCATCCGTCATCCAGGCAGGAATTAAATTCAGGCCTGTGCAAAGGCGCCTTCTGCCGCCACAAAGGCCCATCTCATGGCCGGGATTTATGGGCTCCCGGGGACATTGGGGTGATTAGGGCTTGGCCCACCAACACGCAGAAAAACAGTAGGAACTCCAACAACTCCGAATGGAAATCTTGGGGCGAATTTATCAAACAAATCCGAGAGAAATCTATTTCTGTTTGGAGAAGGGGGAGATATATTACATGTTTAGGAGACGAGTCCAGCTCTGGAACATTTGGCTACTCGGTATTTGTGAGTTTTGGAATTTCTAGCTTAAATAGTATCACCAGAGGACATGTGATGTATTAGACATGAGCACAGTTTTTGGCCAAATAAAATATACAACTGCAAGCAAAGAGGTTTTTCAATGTTAACAACAACATATTTGTGCAAATGATGTAAGCGAAAATTTTCTCGGATAGGATTAAAAAAGCAGAGGGGGTTTTAGTGCTGGAAAAACACAGGAGGGGGAATAAAAAAAAGATAAAATATGTTAGAAGTGGCTGACAACAAAACTGCAGCTGGGAGGGGAGGAGAAGGTGACGGGGGCTGTTATTTCATTTACAGAGATTAATATTTGGGATTTGGACAGACTTTTTCTTTTTTTGGAGCTCAATCCTTTCTTTTCCCTGAATGAGACCATGAATCCAACCCATGCCCCAGCATCTCATTTCTTCCCCAAAGTGCTCTTTGCTGGGAGGGATGTGCTGGAAACCAAGCCCAGGTAAGTGAGGGTGTGAAGGTGCTTTAGGGCTGTTCCTGGCAGGCTGGATCCCCCTTTCCCCCGGGATGGGCAGGGAAGGGATGCTCCTGCACCGTGTGGTCACTGCTGGGCTGCAGCTTGGCCAGACAGGGCGTGATTTATGGGTGTTTGAACAGTGAGGTTTGTGCTGGAAGGGGGAATTGTGACGGTTCCTTCCACGGCAGAATGAATTATGGGGATAATGGGGACGGGAGAGGGAGCCCAGGGCAGGGCCTGGCATGGGATGCTGCAGCACCTGAGTTGCACCAGGACACTCTGGGTCTGTCCTCATGGAATCCTTTAGCCTGTGGTGCTGCCTGCCAGGAGGTGCTGGAACCATGGGCTGTTTGCAGCTAAGGGGTCTTTAAGGTCCTTTTTGGCCCAAACCAGTCTATGGTTTTCTCAGTCTGTTCACAAACAGGGTTTTCTCCTTGAGGTCGATGTGCTTTGGGCAAGTTCCTCTCCTTCTGTGCATCCCAGCAGCAGATTCCCTGGAAAAATCCCTCAGAACAAGAGGCAGGGCTCCTCATGGAATCCCAGAATGGTTTGGGTTGGAAGGGACCTTAAAGAATATCCAATTCCAGTCCCATGGGCAGGGCCACCTTCCATTATCCCAGGTTGCTCCATGCCCTGTCCAACCTGGCCTTGAACCCTTACAGGGATGGGGCAGCCACAGCTTTCACAGGCACCCTTGAGGGATAAGCTGGCACATCCTCTCTGTTAACCTCACAATCCCACCTGCACCCAGGTGGCATCACGGGCTGCATCCAGATGTTTTCCTGCTGTTGAATCCCAGGGTGGGGCTGTGGTCTTTCCCAGGATCTCCTATAACCTCTGGCCTTGCAGGAGTGGCCCCAGCAGCCTCTTTGGGAAGGTCCTGGAGCCCAACGGGGACAGAACTCCCTTCTCCACAGCCCTGGGAACAGCCAAGGCTGCAGTAAAAGTCACAGCAGCCCCTTTTACGAGGTGCAAAGCAATAAAGCAGCTCCTTCAGATCACACACCAGTCCCTGCCCCTGCAGAAGCCAGCACAGTGCAATTAGGACACACGTTATTATGAGGTGCTGCAAGAGATGCAGATGCTGATTCCAAGCACAGGAGCCTTAAATATGATCCATTTCCACTCCCCTGCCAACCTTCCACTAGCCCAGGGTGCTCCAAGCCCTGTCCAACCCAGCCTTGGACACTTCCAGGGATGGGGCAGGGTTTGGGTGGGAAAGTTATCCCAAAAGAGCTTTGTGCCATCATTTCTTTCTGTGCACATTCCCACCTTGCTCATCTCAGGAGAGGAAAACACCTGCAGGGTTGTTTTTTTCCTGCTGGTGAGAAACTTGACAAGCAGGAGCTGTGAAATGCACTCCTGTACACCTTAGGATTTCAGGGAAGGAGTGTTTGCCTCGGGAATGCTCCCAGAACCAGGGGAAAAGGTGTCCAAGGAGTGGCTGTGGAGAGGGGCAGTTGCAGGAGACAAATGCAATTAGTTTATGTGGCAAAAGGAATTACTGGCAATAGTGGGGAGAGATCCAGGCTCCTGATGAAATGTTTGTCTCAAAAATACCACTTGGGGTTAGAGATGGGCTGAGAACCAAGCCCAGAAAAGTGAGGGTGTGGTGTGAAAGTCCTTTCTGACTGTGCAGGGCTGTTCCTGGCCCCTTGGATCCCCCTTTCCCTGGGCTGCTCCTGCTTGGTGTGACTGCCACCCTATTGTAATCACCTCATTAATGCCCATGGAATCGATGTCACAGCTCCCCCTTATTGTATTAATACAGTGGGTATTAAAAGGGAAATGCTGGGAGCAAAACACACCTCAGGTGGCTCCAATTCCTGCTCTGTCGTTCCTCCCACCCTAATCAAACCCTAAATTTCGTGAGCTTTGGCTATTTCCCCTTGTATTTATTTATTTTTTGCCCTAACTGAAGTTCAGGCTGGTGGGAATGACATCAGACAAAGTTTTGGCACTGTGCAAAACCCAGCATATTCCCATTTTCCATGGAGGAGTTTGGTGTGAATCCTTTATTCTTTGCAAGAGCCCCTGAGAGACAACCCAAAAATCCTCTTTAAAGAGGTGCAGATTTGTTCGTGACCTTTACATTAATCCTTTGGGGATTTGGTGGAGGAAATAAATAAGGACAAAGGGATTCTTGGAATGGTGAACCCTTTTTCCAGCAGATCTCAGGGCAACTTTCCTTTCATGTCTGAGGTGATTTTGTTGGGGATTTGAGCATTACTCGTGCCACTGCAACACTTGCTAATTGTGGCTAATGAAGCCACTGGTGGGAATGATTTCCCCAGCCTGGCTCCCACTGGATTTTCAGCCCCTCAGCTGGGAGAAAGGAGAAGTTTGGGATGGTTTGCCTTTGCCCAACTGAAAGGCTTCTCTTCTCCCAGGCAACAAGGAACAGGCTGAGAGAGAGGTTCAGGTTGGCCATCAGGAGGAATTGCTTCATGGAAAGGGCTGGGAGTGGTGGAATCCCCATCCCTGAAGGTCGATGTGGCACTCAGGGCTCTGGTTGACAAAGATGGGATCGGTCACAGGTTGGACTCGATGATTTTGGAGCTCTTTTCCAACCTCAGTCATTCCATATTTCTGGGATTCCACGTGTGCCTGTGCCCCCTGCGCCCCCCCTGCCCACACAGACAGCAAAGGGGCTTTAGGGCATTGAAGATGCTTCAATTCTGAATTCAGGAGCGCTAAAACCGAGGGGAAAAGGCTCTGGGAGTTCATTCCAACAGCTCTCTTTAAAAATAACTCCCTCTATTTACCTTGCTGACGTGCAAGCCCAGCAGAAAACACTTGTAGCTCCTGGAAGACACGGGCCCTGTTCAGCTCCAGCCAGGCAGCTCGGGGGCACAAACGAGCTCCAGCTTTTCCCTGCAGTTCATTCTTCATCTTGCCTTGCTTGGCTTGTTTATGTTAACTCAGCCTCCATCAAAATGATGTCTTAATTAAATCTGAAAAATGGACATTTGACTTTATTTTAAGTGATGATTTCACTCGGCCACGGGTATAAATTTAAGTTATACAGAACAGACACGCACTCTGCCCAGCTCATTCCTGGGTGATATATGGTATTTAAACGAGAGCAGTTTTTTGCTCTCCGTATTTTTCAACTATTTGTTTAAAAAAAAAAGTGGGGAGAAAAAGCCAAGAAAACCCAAGCCAAGCCCTGAGCTTTGGGCTCTGCATTGAAATAAAATCTGTGCATGATTTTTAGCCCTGAGTCTGCACAAGGGGGCTGTGAGGGAGAGAGACAAAAGTGGAGGGGAAATTCTGGGAGTAATGATGCATTTCCAGCAGTCTCTGCTTGGAAACCTCGATTTATCCAGTGTGTGGAGTATCCACACTGAGGTGTTGGGTCTTGTCAGGACTGGGGAGCCCCAAAATCCTGGATTTGGGGTGTCCATCTGGCTGTGGGTCAGTGCCACACCCCAGCACAAGGTTGATCCTGGTATTGGGATTTCTGTTGCCCTGTGATGAAGGGGATATCCCCATTTTCGGGGCCCTGAGGGGTTTTTAAGGGTCAGGCTTTGCCCCTCAGAGCATGTGGGCATTCCTGAGGAGAGCAATGGCCCAGGTGCCCAGTGCCACCCCTTTGTGGGCATTCTGGATTGGCCATCCCCAGTGCCTGCCGTGCCTCCAGAGCGCTCCCTCCTCCCCCAAATAGAGAACAGAGGCCTTTAAAAAGTGGAAAATTAAGAAAATGCAGAACACATCATTAAATCATCGACTCAGGAAGCTGTGGCAGCCTTTCCTTCCACTCACAGAAGGTCCACTATGCCCCAACTCTCTCTTTTAATGATTTCCAGTTCGGATGCCCCCGATGTGCAATAGAACCTCCAGTGCTGCCGTGGAATAAAGGGAAAATTGGGTGGTAAAAAGAAGAATGCTGCAGCTAATGCACAACAGTTGTCCATTTATATCCCACATTGCCCTGAGCCAAACTCTTCCTTTGCATTTGGAGGAAAAGCAATTCCTTCCCTCCCCGGGCAAATCGTGTTTACTCGGCAGCTACAACAGGTTTACCCCAAGTGTATGAAGCTCCTCCAGCTTTTCAGTGTGCTGGGGGCAGGAAAGGGGGGAGAGGCTGATGTGGTTTGGTTTTGGCAGAGCACAAAGGGCTGGAATCAAACTCCAGACTGGGGTTTGATGGGGTTTTCCCCCTTCCACAACATGCAGCATCCCTAAACCACCCCCAGGCTCTCCTCGGACTCACCCCTATTTCAAGTCTATTTGATTTCCTTCTGGAGTTGTTGGATTTCACTAAATATTTCCCCTAAGAGTATAAAAAGCTGAGGGGTTTTCCTGTTTTCAGGCAAAACAGGGTATTATTCCCGTGACCATATGTTTATTTATTTATAAATATTCCCTTTTTCCAAACAACTGAGCTCACAGACATTTGGGTTTTGCTCCCTGGGAATTACCAGAGGTACAAGAATTGCATGTGACAAGGAGTGGTGTCACATCCCCCCGTGCCAGTAGCTGAGGGAAGGCTGCCAGCAGGAAAAGAATATCCATTGGAAGAACAAATCCCCTTTTCCTGAGTTTTTACATTAAGGTATATTTAATACAGGGAGCAAAAGTCAAGTCGTGCCCAGAGTGTGGTTTATCCTGTTTGCTTCACTTTTCACTGTGAATGGTGTTGATTTGGGGAAATGGAATTTTGGGGATTGAAGATTTTTGGGATTCAGGATTTTGGGGATTCAGGATTTTTAGGATTCAGGATTTTTGGGGGTTCAGGATTTTTGGGTTGGAAGATTTAGTCACGCTGAGGCTGGATTTGGGACTGGGGGTTCCAGAGCCTGGGGATCCCCGGAGAATCCATCCTGCCTGTGTTTGTGGAAGATGCTCTTGGGCTTTCCCCTGCCTTGTGTGCAGAAGACAGGGCTGCGCTGCCACCCTCCGACAGCGATCCAAGGGGAGGCTCCCAGCCCGGGGGGGATTCCCACTATTTCTCCTGTGCCTCGCAGCAATGCCTGGAAATCTCTGTCATGCCACATTGGCCTTTGTTTTTCATTCCAGCACGCTCTGCTGGAAAAAGAAGGAGAAGCAGGGGGGGAAAAAAGAAGCCCAACGAGTCAGCAGCTGGGTTTGGACTGGTGGAAGTCAGAATAAAGTGATTTATATCAGCTGGAGGAGCAGCCCTGAGCTCCTGGCACGCGCATGGTGGCTTTGGAATTCTCAGGTGCCAGACTCCAGTGGGTAACTGGGCTGTGCTTGCCCTGATTTACTGTTCCTCCTGGCTCTTGCTGGCCCTCACAGCATTTCTTCAGGTCCTAGGGGGTGTAAATTTGTCCCACTGCACTCCCAAAGTCACAGCAATCTCGCTGTTGCCTGCTCTGTGTCCCCACCAGGCCCTTGGCTTTCTTCCCTCTCCCTATTTTTGCTCACACGAAAAATCCAGTGGGAAGCTGAAATGATCAGAGACTCCAGAAATGCTCTGGATGAGCAAAGTGCTCCTTAACTCCATAAAGGAAGGGAAAAAGCTGGATTTGGGACAAGAGGTTACTAACCAGGAGGGAGGAGTGCAGATGCCTCCTCGATTCAGGGGTTTGGGTTTGTTCAGAGCATTTTTGGAGCTTTTCTGCTAAAAACCACTCCAGAAATCCAAGCTCTGCCTCACTGCTTGAAACTTGTTGTTCTCTGTTTTCAGGTCAGCCGAATTCCTTCTGCTTGAGTCCTTAACCTTCCTCCAAGGGCCAGATGGAGGGAAGGGCCAGATGGAACCAAGACTCTCTCTGCTGCCCGGTGGAAAATGACACAAAGCCCAGAAAATTGATTTTCCGGGGCTTGTGGTGCTTTGTGGCAAAGCCAGAGAGTTTTATTTCACCCCCAGCAGCTGGAGGTTGGTCCTGCCCACGGAGATTTAACAACCATCACTCAGTAGCATCTCCTCTCTGCTGTCAGTCAGTGATTCCCACTGGGAATGGGCTCCTTCCCACCAGCTGGAACCCGGCCCTTGCAGGTTTATGGAATATTTCTGTGGGAATGGCATTGCTGGGAGTACGGAGAGGACCCTGGTGCTCTCCTGGGAGGGGCAGTAGAGGTGGGACTGAATCCCTCTGGGGCACCGTGGCCACCTGATGGTCACAGCTGGAATTCTGTAGTATTTTACAACAGTAATAACAGAAAAGTGGAGAAAAGCCTATAGCTTGGGATCGTGGATCCCTGGAATGGTTTGGGCTGGAAGGGATTTTAAAGCTCAGCTTAAAGCCCAAATTGCCCCAAGCCCCATCCAACCTGTCCTTCCAAGGATGGGGCAGCCACAGCTTCTCTGGCCAACCTCACCATAAAAAATTCTCCCTTATATCTAATTTAAAGGTAATTAATATTTCATTCTAGCTATGCAAACCTACAACCCTCCCCCTCCTCCCTGGCCTGTACAGCTCTGCTCCAGCATTTTTAACCCCGAGCAAGACAGGAGCTCCCCGAGCAAAGGATCTGCCTTGAATCTGGAGCCACCACATGGTCCCGCTCCGACAAGTTCAAGATCAAAGGCTCCATTTCCCCCCGGATATTCGGCAGGTACCGGAGGCGGCAGGAGATGGCTTTACAAGGGAAAGAACAAACCCAGCCAACAAATTAATGCAGCACTCAAGTCCAATGAAGTGTCGGGGCGGGACGGGACGTGCAGGCTGGAGCGGAGAAATCCTCCCATCTGCCAGGAGGGACGGCAGGAGAAAACAACTGGGACATGAAAGCCTTCCCAGGGCACACGACTTCGGGGCCAAAATAAGTTTAAGATGAGATGTTCCTTTGAGCTGCTCCTCGGGGGTTTGTATCTGGTGCTAAATATTTGGTCCCTGGGTAGTTTGGGCTCTGTTCCCCATTATTGAGCCCTTGCTGTGTTTTCACTTAGGGGCATTTGCCTGTGACCAGCTGCCTACGACGGTGTCTCCTGACCTCAGCACAGTCCAAGGAGCCTTGCAGCTACAAAAATGGGATTTTAAAGAATAAAACCGACCTGTTTGCACAGGAACACAAGCTACATTGTGTTTTATTCACATTGTCCCTCTCTGTCCTTTGAATGTTTTCCTTTTTGGTCATAAAAACGCAGAGAAAATAAAAGTAAAGCTGGAAAGTTTTGTTTTCAAAGCCCAAGTTTTGTAGCAACCACACTGACACGTTGAGCATCTCTAACCTCTTTCCTTTTTAAGTCACTGATATTATTCTACCTTTATACTTTTTAGGTTCGTTAAAAAACAGGGCTTGGAACAACCTGGTCTAATGAGAGGTGTCCCTACCCATGGTAGGGGTGGAACTGGATGAGCTTCAGGGTCTCTCCCAGCCCAAACTGCTCTGCGATTAAAAAAGAAGTCTAAGCAGTTTATGACTTGAATTTTGCAGCATCACTCAGAGCCATTCCTGCCTTACTCCTGGTTCTAATGCAGGAATAAGTCCCTGTGCCCTGTCTGGGACACGATCCCTCTCAAACACAGCAATAGGCTCTTTTTCTGCGTGCCCTGGAGGAGCAGAGCCCTTGCCGGGGCTCCCGCTGTGCTCCGAGCATCCTTCAGCAGGAGGAGCTGCTGCCATGTGGAGCAGGGATGGCCCTGCAGCTGCTCCAGCAGTCCCGGGCGAGCAGAGCTGCCTCTTCGCCTCAGAGCAGCGTTTTGGGGATGTTGCTCCAGCTGCTGCCAAGGCTGGGGCAGTGCCATGATGCAAACTCACTCCCAGCTTTTCCCGGGGCAGGGTGCACCTCCAGGGGCAGGGGCTGCACCTGTGACCCCCTTTTTTGGGATAAGATTGAATCTGCATTCACTGTGGAGAGAGGAGAGGAAAATGTGTAAAACTCCGCTCTGGTTTTTTCCAAACTCAGGGGCAGGATAAAAAAAGGCATGGGCTGGTTTGGGCTAAAGGGAAAGTGCTCCCTAATCCAGGCTGGGAAAGACTCCTGGAGAAGAGGTGAAGAAAGGAGAGGCAAGGGCAGCTTGGATGGGATTTTGGGCAACATGATCTACTGGAAAGTGTCCTTGCCCGTGGCAGGGTGATTGGAACTAGGTGGTCTTTAAGGGTCCTGCTGTCCTTGCAACTCCAAGTCATTAAGGCTCCTTCAGTGGAGTTAAATTTGGGCTGGAAAGATGTGCCCTGGTCCAAGAGCAAGGCAGGGGGATGACACCTGGTGGAAAGCTGCCACCAGGAGCACAGCTGGGGAACCCCAGTGCCAAGTGAGGGAGGTTTGCCCTGGCTCCAGGAGCTCAGCTTTCCACAGGGATGACACTGCTGGGATGGCACATGCCAAGGCATTTAGGAAGCAGCTGTTGCTTAGGGAAAAAAAAGGTGAAATGAGGGAATTTTCCTTAATATCCAACTTGAACCTCCCCTGGTTCAGGGGCTTGAGGCAGCTTGAGGTGGTTCCCTCTCCTCCTGTGCCTGTTCCCTGGGAGCAGAGCCCGACTCCCTATGACACCCCTCTCCTGTCAGGGAGTTGCAGAGCCAGAAGGTCCCCCCTGAGCCTCCTTTTCTCCAGGCTGAGCCCCCCCAGCTCCCTCAGCCCCTTCCCAGCTCCGTTCCCTTCCCTGGCCACGCTCCAGCCCCTCAATGTCCTTTGTTCAGTGAGGGAAAACAAGAGGGGACTTGATTTCCTCCTCTGCCCATCCACACATCTGGTGATGAACCTCTATTTTCTGACACCTCCACCTGGTTCACCTGGGCCTGAGCCCAAAAATCCAGAATGTTACAAACCCTGCCAGTGCAGAAAGAAGCCAATCAGCAGCTTCTTTCTGGTGTTTGTGTTATGAATCACAGCCCTCACAGGGCTGCTCCCTGCAAAACTTCAGCCTTTCCTTTCTTAGGTGACTTTGGAGGTTTGGCAAACACCCCTGTCCTTCAGAAGAGACAGAGGAAAGGCCAGTTGGTGTCCCCAGAGCTGCAGGAGATAAGACATGATGAGGAAAGGATCTTCCCTTTTCACAGCAACCATTTTTGGAGTAGCAAACCCCATCTCTGGTCAGCTTTGTGTCATTTCCTTTGTGTGTCAGGGCAGTAGGTGGAGTTTAGATGGAGAGAAAGAACCAACTGAAGGCTAAGGGAGAAGTTCATTGATTTTTGTTTTCCCCCTTATATTCTCCAAGTCCCAAACCTACAGGACTCAATGCCAGAGATCAAAGTATGACAAATCTCTGGTGGTGTGTCCAGTCATCCTGTGGCCAATCCTCATCCAAAAAGTTGAGCTTCTCACAGAATATTATTTCCCCCTGAAAAATATTTGCGTGTTTTGACATTTTTGGATAAAATGCTGGCTATTTGGAGCCACCAGGAAATTCTGCCCAGCTCACAGTGGTGCCCTCCTGGCCTAAGATGAATCGATAGAGTTCCCTGCTCAGCTCTGGGATGAGGGTGGAAGGGAGAACTGAGCTCAGCTTAACCCCCAGTGTTGAAATCCGGGTGAGGAATGCCTCCTTTTATTTTCCCAGCCTTTCTGCTCCTGCCCTGCTCCTCCTGGGAGCTGTTTGCAGGAGTGTTTTGGTGTCCCTGTGTTTCTGCTGAGCTTCTCCTCTCCCACCCAGCTCCGTGGGGCAGATGAACATTTCACATGGTTTGGTGTCATTCCCATGTGGATCTTGCACGCTGGAATTTTATTTTGGTGGCTTTTACTCAGGAAAGTGCAGCTTGAAATGGGGAGGGAAAAACTCTAGGTAGGCAAAGTGAGCCAAGTCTGAGTGCTTGTGAACACCCCAGCTCTGGGGATGCAGCCCAGGGTGGATGGGAAAGGCCAAGCAGCAGATCTGCTGTCCAGGCTTAGCCCAGATTTCTGCCCTAAACTCCTTTTTCTGGCCTAAAAGTCTCCAAACTTTCCTGCTCTGGTGTTTTGGCAGTGACAGAGATGCTCCTGTTTATCCTTTGCTGCCCTCTTTTGCTTCCCAATAACCTGAGATGGTTCCTGAAGCAAACTGTTCTGTCTGGAGAATAAACAGACTCAATCAATTAATTAATTAATTTGCAGAGGCTTTGAAAGGTGTTCCTGGTCCAGTTATTCTTTGCAAATCACGAGCAGCAATGGCACTCTGGGGGAATTTTGGGGTCTCTTAGTGTCTCACTTCTGCTGAGATCCCTGAAATAATGTAGGAATATTAAAAACCCTGTGATTTGGGCGTCTCTCCTGTAGAAAATTCAGTTTAATGATTAACAAAAATGCTGAAGGGACAGGAGAGGGACCTTTGGATGCTGTTGCTCACCCAGTGGGTCCGGGGCTGGCTGAAGACATTTGGTACCTGTTGGGGTAATTTACTGTCGCTGTGTTTGGGTTGGGTTCAGGCTGAGGTGACCCATGGAAGGCTGTGGCTCTCTTGGGGCACTGGAATAACAAAGTACAGCCCTTTCTAAAGCTCTTTTTTTTTATCATCCAGTCATTTCTCACCATCCAGCACCGTGGTAGAGAAGGCAACTCATTCTCCCGTGTGATATATCGTGTTTCTCTTCCTTTTTTATTTTACTTTTCCTGCTTTTTCCCATTTGCTAGATGAGATGCTTCTTCCTCAGGTTTCCCTGATTTTTGTTTTTTCCCCCCTGACTTTTATTTGCATTTCCTGCCCTCCTGGGTCTGCTTTCTCTTTGCAATATTAAAGGTTCCTGCTGATCCTGCAGCCCTGCAGAAATTCCACCTGTGCCAAGGATTCAGCCTTGTGAATACAAGAGGATTGAGCTGGGCTTGTGGAGGAGCAGGTGGGGATGTTTTTCCAATAGAGAAGTTGTAAAACTATGATAATTTTACCCAGATAATTCCACAATGGATCCATGACTGCCTTGCAGAGCCCACCAAGCAAAGAGGGGTGTTTCTATTCCTGGACATAACACAGGAGGGTTTATCCAGTGGTGCTCCAGGGAGAGGGATTTTATGGTGTGAAACACTAAGCAGGGCTCAGCTAATACTTTTAACCACTTTCCTGTATTTATTGGAAGTATTTCCATATATTTCCAACCTCAGCTGCTCCTCAGGGGCAGGAAGTGTCTTCATTTGGCTTTTGCCACTTGTTTCCTTCTTGGAGCAAGCTGGATGTTTTAGGGGGGTTGTTGGGGGCGTTTGGGGTAATTTCTGTAAAATTACAGCACCATCTGCAAATCCACCCTCCTGAGCAGACACGGGATGAGCTGCTCTGCAGTTAAAACAGAGAGAAATAAATGTCTGCACTGCACACACTGAAATGTGTATTTTTAGCCATATTTTAGCCATATTTTTAGCCAAACAACACAGTCACAAAGAGTGGAACAAGTCTGGAGGTGCTCGACAGCAGCCCCTGCAACGGGAGCTGCCTGGAAGGTCTCTCCAAGTGTTCTCCTGGGCTCCATATGTGGAGCCTGCTAAAGCTGTTAACGTCCCCAATTAGGTTTTAATTTATCTTAGTTTCCTCAGCGTTGCCATTAAAAGTCACACCGTAGAGCCATTAAACCTCAACGCTGCAGTGGCAGAGTTTTGTCAGGTGCTGGCCAGCAAACCCAACCAGAAACTGGACTTCAATTCCAGCTTCTTTTTTTTTTTGGTAATGTTTAAATGGGTCAGGAGAATTTACCCTGGCCATCTGTTTGACGTATAACGTGAGGATATTTAAAAGCCTTTTAAGAAAAACAAATAAAGGCTTCCACATTCCCAAGGACAGAAAGCATTTAATCGACTCGCGGAGTCCTTTCAAGAAGCCCCCATTTTGGCAGGAGATATATGTCATTAAAGAAACAACCAATGAGATTTATTACGGCTAATTTATGGCCGCAGCAGCTCAGACATGTTCTGGGGGTAGCAGAGCTCACCACGGGCACTATTTTCCTTCCTGCACATTCTTATTGTTTTAGTTTATTCCAGCGGCACGTCTTGTGAGATCATTTATTGCTCGGCGCGATGGTCCGACCGAGCCATTTATTACCGGGAGACATCAACACGTTGGGTGAGATCACTCCCTTTCCTCGGGGTCAGCGTGGTGGAGGTGATGAAATCATGTATTTATCTACAACTTATTAGATGCCTCTGATTGACTGGGGATCAATTTTTGTTTAACCAAGTGCGCTGATGAGGAAGTTTCTGGGTGTACGGGCGCGATGTTCCAAAACAGCCGCTAAAATAATTACCGTAAGACGGGAGCCCCGGAGCACATGTTTGCAGCGAGCAGAGGACAGTCCTAGCGACTAAAAATACACACCAGATGGAAAACTCATCCAGCTCCGAGGGGGGAGAGGAGCTCAACCTGCTGGAGGGTTTTTTTTATAAATGGGGAAGGGTACAGTAAATGTTTGGGATAACCCAAGTCACCAGTAGGTCTTTCCTGCCATCGCTGAACTCCTGACCTTATTTCCTTGGAGGGCTGTTAAGATGAAGTCAGAGGGCAAGCAGAGTTATTTGCCAGCACCGTTTGCACTTGTGTGGTCTAGAAAGTTAACAGATTTTCCCCTCCCTTTTCCATGAGATGGACACGGTGATGAGGGGAAAGAAGAGATGGCTTAATTAACCTTTCCAAGTTAATCAGGGAATCGAGTCCGGCCAGGGGATGCAACTTTTGGGAATGGTGCTTCCCAAACGGTGTTTCCATCCCACCAAGGAGGGCCTGCTCACTTTGCTGAGGGCTGTGGGCAATGTTTTCTGGGATTTTGGGCGTCCCTGGTGGTGAGAAGGTAACTAGTGACAAAGAGAGGGATTTGCTGCTCTGCTGCTTCAAATCTCTGGTCAGGAGAGAGTGAATTCCCTTTGTGCTCCTCCTCAACTTGCAGATTAGCCAGGAGGGTGGTTTGTGGGATGCTGAGCATCACATGGGTGATGGATGGGATTCCCTCTTCTGGAATAGGACTGGGGCTGGTGATGCTTTTAACAACTTGGCATTAGAGTGACAGTTTATTTGGTAGCTGGACAATGAGTCAAAATAGAGGAAAATGAGTAAATATGCTGGAATACACCTCACGATGCCAGGAGAGGGCAAGGTCCTGTGGGAATATGACATCCCCAGGGCTGGAATTACCGTGCTGGCAAAGTCAGGCATCCAACACCGGGAGGATGTTCCACCCCAGCAGCCAGGTGATTGTCACAGAAAGCAGTGGCAGCATCACCCCGGGATGGAGCCCAAGGGAAAACACCAGGCAGCGTTTCCTCTCAGCAAACAGCAGCCACATGTTCCCTCACCAGCTCCAAGCGCAGCCCGAGGAGGATCAGACCAAAGCCCAACTACTTTCAGCTGTGCCGGTGCGATGAAATGTCTCAGACATGTGGTCCCAGGGCTAATCCGGACCCAGACGGTGCCTGGAAACAGGGAGAAGGAGTTTGGGAATGAGCAGGTCGTGGAAGTGGATTCCCAGAGTCTGAGGCACGTGGGGAGCTCTGGAGAAAGGATGGGGAGAAACGTTGTTGTTAAGTCCAGCAATCTGGAGCTTCAATGGCAAATTTGAGTATTTGAATCATAAAATCCCAGAACAGTCTGAGTTGGAAGGGACCATCTCACTCCAAACTCCCCTGCCCTGGGCAGGGATATCTTACACTAGATCAGGTAACTTCAAGCCCTCTCCAATCTGGCCTTGAACACTTCCAAGGATGGGGCAGTCGTGGCTTCCCTGGACAACCTGTTCCAAAACAAAACCCAAAATTACCCCCAGAAAACTGATCCCTAAAAGATTAACCCTCCTTGAAAGGGATTAAAATGAAATCCATTGCTCCTCTCCTGATGTTTCATCCCTGGGTCAGTTCCCTTAGGACTGGCAGCTCACTGGGACACACGAGAGGTCCAAAGGTATCCTGGTGACTTGCCCCTGGATGTCACCCAAATACCACAAATACCAAATACCCACTACTGGCACTGTGTGTTGCACCTTCTTCCCACACACTGTTTGCTGCCAGGCTGGGGAAAATCCTGGTGGTTTGGTGATCTGTTGGATAAAAGAGATGGTTTTTCCAGGGATCTGCAGAATTAGGAGGCAAAATCCTCTCTCTCTGTCTTTAACAAGTGGCATTTGGGTGACTTGGTGCTGCAGCTTAAGTGGGAGCTGAGGGACACACGGGAGCAACATCCTGCAGATGGGAAGAGTGGGAAAGCTGAGCAATAAATAGGATATTTTTCTCCTGTGCTTTTCCAGCCCCCAGTTAATATCCTGGTGTGTGTGAGCTCTCCCAGCTGCGTCGCACAGAAGGTCCTACTGGAATGCCCTAATGGTCCCTTATGGCCCTAAAGATCATTGGAATCGCCTGGCTTGGGGTGGGTGGTTACAAATGTGTCTGTCTGAGCTCAGAGCTCTCCTTGTGGCTTTGCAAAGCCCAGACTTCTGTGGCTGGAAGGTCTCAGCCATGCTTTGATGAATCTAATTTCTCATCCAGACGATGCTCACCGCGCCGGGGGCAAGTCCTTAAATCAGGGCAGCCCAATATTCCTGGGGCACACTTAAATCAGCTTTAAGTGACTTAATTCAACTCAGGCCGATTCCTTATCGATTTAAATGACTCATTTAATCCAAACTTTAATGTCAATCAATCTTCCTACCTTGCCTCTCTCATCTTCTGGGGCCGGAGAAATGGGATCCAGCTGTTTGTGTTTAGGGCTGTGAGAGGCTGCCAAGGCAGGGAAATGTGGCTTTTTCGGTGTGCACTTATCCAAACATTCCAGGAGGTTGGCTTCCCACTTGGGGAGGCATCCCTGACAAATAGGGCTGGAAGAGCTGTGGAGAGGTCTCCTCAGGCAGCCCCACCACACCGTGCCCCTTCCTGGCAGCTTCTCCCAGGGTCTTCTCCTGCTCCAGGGATGGACATCACGGTGCCAACCTGGGCAGGCTCCTGGGGAATTGTCTTGAACCACTGAGCTGTGTCAAAGGGCAAGGACAAAGCCAAATTCCAAGGAAAGCAGAAAATAAGGAGAATTGCCTCCATAACTGATGTAAAGAGTTAAAAAGTGGCCATCAGGATCAAAAGCCCCAAATCCCTGTGGAGGAATTGCTGTGACACCAGCCAAGAGCTGAACTGGGATGGTGGGTGGGGAGGCGCTGGCACAGGCTGGGGTTGGGGTGGAAGGGACCTTAGAGCCTGTCTAGTTTCACCCCCTGCCATCACAGGGACACCTTCCACTGGACCAGGTTGCTCCAAGACCTGTCCAAGCTGGCCTTGGACACCTCCAGGGACATCTGCATCCATCACTCCCATCTCTGGAGGTTTGTTACCACAGTGGCACTCAGGCTACTCTGGAAGAATATGGTTTAATCTCTTCCCTGGAGCAGGACAGGGATTTATGGGCTTGGACTGTTCTGCCCTGGTTCCTCTGGGGGGAGTCTCCATCCTTGCTGAACACAGCACTGCATCCCAGGCCACACCCAGCGATGGATGCAAATGTTGTCACCTGCTTTTGTGGCTATTTTATTGTTTGTTTGCCTTTGGTTTCAAGCAGTAGCCAATTATCTCCCACCTTGGCTCCTTTTTTGATCCTCCTTCAGACCAGCTGCTCTGCCAGATCATTCCCCTCCTGAATCTCCACAAATTATCTTGGAAGATTGGAGTGACAGCCTTAAAATAATTTTTTAAAAGGGCATTTGATTGGATCCTCCAGGTCCTGCACCTTGGCAGAGTCCAGAGGAGACCATGGCATTTTTGGCACAGGCAATTAAAATGATCCCTGTAATTCCAACAGTTCTCCAAAATGTACCAGATCATATTTATGAGCCCTTAAAATTTTAGACCCTTTTGTCCTCAGTCCATGGGAAAAGTTGGAATCCCGAGCAGCCGGAACTCGGATTTCCTCTCCAGAAGAAATTCTTGCCTTTCACATGTTTTTTTTCATGTTCAATCCAAAGAAACCCAGATTTTTTTATTGTTGTTTTTTCCCCCCACGTTATAAACATTTTCTTGGATCAGCCAGAACATCGTTCAGACAGAAAGGGAATTTTTATTTGGGATGTTGACTTAATTTGGATTTCGATATTTCAAAGGCGTCCTGCTCTGATACGTCCTCTTTTATTGGGGTTTTAGAACAGACTTTTCAGAGACAGGCCATTCCAGCAAGTTTCATTTTTTAGGGGAATGGCAGCCACTAATGGAAAACACTCCATCAAAATCATCCTGACAAACTTCAGCCAGATTGTCCCCGATTGCTGCTTCTGGTTTTAGGTTACCCTGGTATCGTAACTGGTATTTATTTAATGCATTGCTGTGTTCCTAAAGAACTAGTGAAAAAAAAATCCCTGTTTTTTGGGTACAGAGTGTATTAAAATAAGAGGAATTATTTGCTACTTAAAAAAATGGGTTTGAAAAAACAGGGTTTAAAAATAGGTTGAAATATGGGCTTAAAATGGGTCAAAAATATGGGTCAAAATGATTCCCCAAGTGTGCCATTTGGGGAATCCTTGTGCTCCAGGTACACACGTCGCTCTCCTTGGAAAGAAGGAAGTTCCCAACTATCCAAACCCTTCCCAACAGACCTCCCACAACTGACAACTCCTGGAAAGCCCAGACATCTCTGGAGAACTCCGTGCCTTCCAAAGGGAATCCCCTCCAAGGAGCCCATCTGGATCCAGCTCCAATAATAGGGGTCAGCACCTCGTCCATACATTGAGCAGAACGTACTGTAAGAAACCCCTTTTTTAGTATTTCCAGATGGAGGGAGAAGGGTTTGCTTTTTGAAATACAATGAGAAGGCTTTGAGGAGCCTTTTTGGGACAAACAGGCAGAGAAACGTTTTGCCTGGGAGGGGAGGCAGGTGGGATTGGGAGCTCAGGGGGAGGAGGTCCCAAAAATCTGGGGATTTTGGAGCTGTGCTGTAAATGGAGATCACATTTGAAATAGATTCATAGAGCTTTCAGGACAGTTTAAATTAATTCTGTCTCGTTTTCTTCATAATTAAGATAATAATTAATTATAATTACTAACCTAAAAAATATAATTGTATCAATATAGAGATTTTGGTTAAAATATGCATTAATATTTAAATATAAAATTATTCTTAAAACATAAACCCATGGAATAATATAAAAATGTAAATTAATATCAGAACTAAACCAAAATAAACAAGAAAACAATAAATATATCAAATAATAAAATATTAATATTAATATATTATATTGTAGAGAAACATGCAATATATCATTACTGGATAATATAATACATTATTAATATTATATAACCAGTTCATTAACTAATATTTGTATTAATAATATATGTAACCAATTTATCAAATAATTTTTATATCATTATTAGTAGTATTAATTATCTCTTCAATATTGAGATAATAATTGACCCCAGTTAACCAGGGCTCAGAGCTCAGGTATTTCTTCCTTCCAGAACGCACCACAAGGAACAAAATTAAATGGAAAGGAAGGAATCTTCCCCTCTGCAGGACTCAGATGGAAAATAATTCCGTTTCCTTGGAAAATTAAAAAAAAAGCAAAATATTTCCATCACATTTGGAATTTGACCTTGATTTCTTTTTTCTTTTTCTTTTTTTTTTTTCCAAGCAGCTGAAGTAGAAGCAGCTTCATCGTTTCTTTTTTTATGGGGTTTTAGATTTCATGATATACCACACGTTTCGCTGGGATTTTTCGGTTCCTGGGGTTCCCCTCTGCCTGTTTCATTCCTTTATTTCCACTCCAAGAATAGGAAGGTCCTGGAAAAGAAGGTAAATCCAAAATTCCGTGCCCTTGATTCTGCCTGAACCTGCTCAGACTCGGTGCAGCATGTCCAGCTTTGTGGGATCCAGCTCTTTCAGACATGGTTTGCTCTTGGCTTGGGGGTTTGGGGGTTGAATTTCTGGCACTTCTTTTTTGCTTTTATTCCAAGGTAAATGATCCCTGAAGATTCCAGACTGTCACCAACCCAATCCTGACTTGGTTACCGACAAGTCCCAGCAGCAATATTTAAAGGAATGTGTAACCTGGAATCAGAAGGAGGAACCTGGTGCAGGCAGTCCAAGGGATTATTGAAATTATTTATCCTGCCTCTTTCCCATTGAGCAGAATTCAGGAAAAAAACATTTAATTAGCAATGGATTTAACAGAAAACAAGCCTGAAAAATCAGCGTGGCATTTAAAGGTAGACCACATGCTATGTGAGATCTCTGCCTCCACCAGGAGATGGATTAATACATCTACACAGGCTTTCAAATCTGTGCCTTATCCCAAGGTACAAGCCCATAAAAACCAACTAAACCCCATTTCAGTGTGTTTTCCAGAAGGACAAAAATGCAAATGTGTTGCCACCCATTCAGTTCACAACAGGAATTAATTACCTCAGACCAATTACAAACACTTGGAGGGATCCAGGGGCAGCCACAGCTTCTCTGGGCACCCCGTGCCAGGCTCTGCCCACCCTGCCAGGGAAGAATTCCTTCCCAACATCCCATCCAATATTCCCAACCCTGCCCTTTGTCAGTTGGAATCCATCCCCTTTATCCTATCGCTCTGTGCCCTTATGAAAAGTGCCTCTCCAGGCTTATAAAAATGCAATTAAAGCTGTTCTCCTATGCTCTTTTATTGCTTTTTATGTTATTTCAGGAGAGGAATAAAAGGAAACAAAGACCTCGCTGTGTAGATTCTCATTTCGCTCCTTTCTCGAGCTGGGAATTGGGTCTGCAGAGTCCAAAAGGTTAAATAGCACGCAGAAATAGCTCAGCCCCGTGCCAGTGGGTCTGATATTTAATTACAGGGTAGTTATGTTTGCTAAAAGCTCAGAGTGTGCATCAGACAAGACCACAGAGGCTGAGCCAGGGAAAGGTGGTGCTGCCTGGAGCTACATCCATGGAAGAGGCAGCAATTGCACCACCCAGCTGTGGTGGCCACTGCCATGGGAAGGGCCACCAGTGCCACGGTCCCCAGGGAGGGTCTGCTGCTCCTGACAGGCACCACAGCTGCTTTGGGGAATGTTTGGAGGCTCCTGGTAGCTCTTCTTTTCATGCTTTCTGACCTTAGACCAGAAGAACCCCCTTTAGCTGAAACTCCTCATCTCAGGAGCAGCTGGGAAGGTTTCCAGCATCACCATGGATACCACGGCTTCCTTCTCTGGAGCCTCCTGAGTCCCACCAAGAGCATCTTCATGATGCACATCACTGGCAGGCAAGTGTGTTTTCCCTGCATGGAGCTGGAATTTTTAAGGCAAATTCAACAGCAGCAAGCAGCCTGATTCTGCAAGGGTTAAACCCCCAGGTTTTGCCTCATTCCGCTCCTCGGGCTGGATCTGAGCCTGTCTGGCTGAAGCCGTGGGTGCGTTTCAGACCTGTGACTGAAATATGGAGAGTGTGTGATTTAATCGGCACTTGTTTTATCTGCAACGCTCCGTTTGGGCTCCTCGGAGCGTGGGCTCTCTTGGCATGGCCAGGCACGGCACATTTGCCATCTGGGCCCGGATCCCTGGGGGGGTCTGTTTGTTTCCTTTAGCATTCCTGGCTTTGGGATCGCTCCGAGGACAGAGCCGTCCTCTATCGCACCCGGGGCAGCAGCACAAGGGCAGCAAAGAGCTGCCATGGGCAAAGCCCACACCCCTCCTGGAGAGGGCTTTGGGGCCGTGTCCAACAGCTGGGATGCTTTCCTGAAACTCATCCAAACATATCTGAGACTCTTTGGGTTAGGGATTGGGTTAAAACCCAGGAGATCTGTCACTTGTGATTTTTAAAGCCCCTCTCTGATGTTTCTGTGCTTGCCGGTTCTTGCAAAGTCCAGTGAAAACTGGTAATTCATGGGGGGACTCAGCAATTCTCTCTCTGCTCTTGGAAGAAATGAAGGTGACCAGATGTGTGCAGTTATTGTGGATGGAAAACTGGGATGAAGTTAGTCCAGCAGTGCCCCCACAATGTGTGGGCTGTAGCTGGGACCTAAACCATGTGGGATTCAGAGATGTGCCCCAGCACAGAATCCCAGAAAGGTTTGGTTTGGAAGGGACCTTCAAGATGATTCAGTTCCACCTCCCTTTCACTAGACCCACCTTTCTCTAGCCCAGGTTGCTCCAAGCCCCAGCCAACCTGGCCTTGGACAATTCCAGGGATGGGGCAGCCACAGCTTCTCTGGGCAACCTGTGCCAATATCTCGGTTGTCTTCTCCTCCATCTCTGCACAGACACACATATCCATGGCCCTAGAGCTGCTCTGACACCAGACCTTGCCTGAAGGATGTGTTGGACAAACACAGGATGCTCCACAGAGAAAAACTCGGCTGAAAAACACACAGCTTGGATCCAACCACCAGCGATTCAACCAGGTAGAAACAAACCACCCTCATTTTATCCAAGCCCAGAGAGGATCTTTGTGAGATGCTGACATTTTATCCTAAATCCCGTGGCACAGCTAACTGAGCCTGTGAAGCCCCTCAAGCCCATGGCCAATAAATCACAACTCCATAGCAGGAGAGGTGGAATACCTGGAATCAACCCATCCTCCCTGGAATTTTGCCCCTTCAGCCTCAGCTCATCAAAAAGCCAGTCGAGGCCCCTGCGGGTCCCGCCCGGCTGCCACTTGTTCTCCTCCAAATGAATGTGGAAATATCCAGGGCAAGCAGAATTTATGGATGAAGGAATTCCAGTTCCCATCAGCGGCTCTCTGCCGTAATAAGGCGGGTTGTGGCTGACAGCCCCGTAAAATACTGCCAAAACCCCCCCTGGCAAAGGGTCGGTCCAGCCCATGGGCAGGAGGGGAAACCACCTTTAAACCTCCTGAAGATGTTTCTAACATAGAGCAGCTCCTGTTCCTCCTCCCGAAGCCAAACGAAGGGGAACCAAATGCTTTATGGAGTGGGCTCTGATGACCTTCACTTATTTATTTATTTTTTTTAAATGAGCAGATCTGTTTGAAACAAAAAAAAAAAGGGGGTATATGGAAAAAAACACAAACCAACTTCAGATGGCGAGTTTAACCTCCAGTGGTCTCGTAGATTAAAAAACATTAAATCTTTTTATCTAAATTCTAATAAAAATCATGTCTCCCATGGTTGTAGGGACTGCTTCCAGCTACACTTAAAAGCTTATTATTTTCAGGTCAGGTAGTGTGCACTGCAAAGTTTTTGCTGTCTTTTTAAGATATTTTAAAACATTAAAACCACTTGGTTATAGATTTTGGGCTGTCACAATTTCACCCAGGTAGAGCTTCGTGTCTAAAATGAAGCAACACCATTTGAAGCTGAGAGAGGAGAGAATTTTAATGGCAAATCAGAGCCATTTCATATTTAATTACATTATTTTATACAGTGTTATAAACATATGGTATTTTAATGTATTAGCTGAGAAATACATACTTTTTAAAAAAAAAAATCTTTTAAAATTAATGAAGTATGGGAAGGTTTGAGGTGGCTTGACTTGACTCTCAGGTAAAAGCATTCCAGGTTGTGGAATCCAGAACTGGGAAAGCCTCTGGAGCTGAAGGAAAATGCACAGATCCTCCAAAAAAAGGGAAATTCTCAAGGTTTTGGGGGAATTAAGTGCAGATCCTGGCAAAGCAGAGGTGAGCACCAACCCCAAGATCCAATCACCTTGTGTCATTTGGGGTGAAAAAAAGGCATTTAACTCAACCCAAACATGAACAACACTTTTTTCTTTTTTTTTTTCTTTTTTTTTTTTTTTTTTCTTTTTTTTTTTTTTTTTTCTTTTTTTTTTTTTTTTTTCTTTTTTTTTTTTTTTTTTTGTCTTCACTCTAGTTTAGCCAAAATAATTTGGGATATGCCTTAGGTTTCATTCTCCTTGGAGCAACTCCAGTTTAGCATCCCATGCTGGATGGAAAGCCTTCCATCACCATGCCCTGCTCTGGCAGGATTTGTTTTTGGCTATTTCCAAAGGACAAAAGGACATGTCCTGGAGTCCTGGGATCCCAGAATGGTCTGGGTTGGAAGGGACCTTAAAGATCATTTAATTCCACCCCCTGCCCTGGTCAGGGTCCTCCTCCCCTAGACCTCATTGCTCCAAGCCCTGTCCAACCCTGCCAGGGATGGGGCATCCACAGCTTCTCTGGGCAACCTGTGCCGTGTAATCCCTAATCCAAGAGCTAAATCAGGCTGCTTGGAGTCTCCCTTGCCTCAAAAGGAGGGAGAAATTAATGGCAATCATGAAAATCTTAAAATAATGTCATGTCCAGATCACTTTCCAGTGCAACCTCTGACCATTTCAGGACTCAAACCGTCCCTTGTTAAACACCCCTATTCCAAAAACTGAACCTGATGGAGGCATTTTCCTGACTCTCCATCCAGGAGAGCATTTAAACAGCCCTTTACATCAAAGGCCTTTCATTGCTGGCTCGAGGAGTTATAAATGAGGCTGGGAGCCCTTCAGATGCCTCGTGCTTTCAAACGCCACAACATCAATATCCCCCTCCTGCAAGGGAAAGGAATATTTATCCACGTACACATCGCATTCATAACGCCCTGATTGACTGCTCCTCTATTTAGAAACTCATATATTAAAACAAATTACCAAGTGGCAAAACTTTCTTGACAGGGGATGAAATACGCCGGGCTGCTTGATTGGATGTCCTATATATTATTGGAAATGGAGTAAATTCTTCCCATACTGGGAGTTTTTTACATCAAGCCTTCGTGTCTGATTCTCATTTGTGCTCTGCACATGCCCCTGTTCACATGAAGAGGCAACAGGGCAGATAAACCCAAGCCTTTCCCAGCTGAAGGCTTTAAAATCTCCTTATTTAGGACGTATTTGATGGGAGAAAATCACCTTCCACCCTGCCAGGAGCTGTGGGGAGGGTTGGGTATCAAACACCAAGCTTTCAGGACCCCGATACTAAAATTTTAAAAGGCCTTTGGCGTAATCCTTTAATCTGTTTACCGTTAGATACAAGAGAAAATGCTTATTTACAAGAGTAAACATCTACTTCCATTTCAAATAGGACTTTAATCTGTTTAGAGAAAGGCTTGGGAGGAAATAATTCCAAGTACTTTAAAGATTAAGGTTTATCATCTTTTTATTTTTCTTGGTTTCCTTCAAAGGAGATGGCAGGCAACCTTCAGAGGGAGCTGTATTCAGGCAAATTCACCTGAAAGGATGCAAAATACTCAATTATTTGACCTCATTGTGTAAATCTAAATAGGAAATGGGCCAATTTTCGCCCTTTTTGGGAAGGAGGCTGGAGGCTGGATAGTGCCTGGAGCTGCACTGGGTCCCAGTGGTTCCATCCCGCTTTGGGGGTGGCTCCAACACATCCTGGTTTTCAGGACACGGCAGGATTAGGATCTGAATTCCCTTTTTCCTCCTGGGCTTTAGCCATTCCACGTGTCCTCCCAGACAGCCCTTCCTCGCACCAGGCACGGATCTCCAGGCAGCCCCTTCTCCTGGGCTCAGGACCAATCGACTCCCGTGCTGTGTAAACCTCCTTCTCCTGCTGAAAAAGGGGAAAACCTGATTTTAGGAGCATTGGTGACCACTGACCTTCCCGTTGGAACGGAGCTGCACGTTGGGGCTTCCTCCTTTCCATCCCCTCCCATGGATGGCTGGCACATCCCAGAGACCTCAGACATCCCAGCTCCCTCCAGGATCCTGCAGGAGAAGGACATGGACAGGGGACAGGTGTGGTGTGATGCTCCAGCAGGTGCATCTAAGGAAACGGGGACATTCCCAGCTAAACATCTGCTTAGTCCTGGAGAACTGTAAAGCCCCCTTGGGAATGACAGAGGGTGGAGCTGCTGCTGGCTGGCACTGAAGGATGAAGCCCCTGGGCTCCGGGAGCTCCGTGGCTACTGCCATCCGGCCTTTGGCCACTAGATGCCCCCGCAGAGCCAGCACCTGACCCAAGCTGGAGCTCAGGCCACGCACATCTGCACCCCTGCAGCTCCTTCTCCTCCCGCTCAGGGCACTGGTGCTGCTCCAAAATACGAAAACTCCCGAAAACATCCCGTTCTGCAGAAAACCCACCTGTCCCCATCATTGCCTTGAGCACTGGGAAGCTGGACTTGGTCCCCCTGGGCTTGTCTTGGTCCACCTGGGCTTGTCTTGGTCCACCTGGGCTTGTCTTGGTCCACCTGGGCTTTCCCCCAGCGTTGGCCAAAGTGACTTTGTGTTGGTCTCGGGGTTAATCCAGCCTTAGGACCAGAGCTCCTGCCTGGCCCCATCCCCTGGAGCCCTTCTTGGCAAACACTGATTTATTTTCTAGGCTCCTTCTTGGTGTGTTCCCTGGCTGGGTTTTCAGTTTTTTAATAGGACTGGCAGGGCCAAGGGACAGAAATGCTGTGCCTTGGTGAGGGATGGCAGAGGAGGTCACTCTTTCCTGGGGACACTTTTCTCCCAGCCCTACCAGCGAGGAGGGGAGTGACAGGATGGGTTTGGTGATTCCTGCACATTGGTAGAGGCCCTCCTGGCCACCAGAAATGGCCAGAGGTGTCACAGGGCTCAGTGGAAAGGCTCAGTGCACAGTTCTTGTGGTTCACTGGGAATTCCCAGGAATTCTGCCTGCTCCCAACACAATGTGGGTTAAACACGAGAGGAGCAGGACAGGAGCAATGTACCCAGGGCCTAACATATTTCTCCAGTTGAATTCTGCCTGAAATAAAACCTCCTTCCAGCAAATACGGACCCTCTCTCCCCTTCTTGCAACAGGGAGAGGGACTGTCTCACCCTCCCAAAGTCCATAAAAATGAGAAGTCCTTGGAAAAACCTCCTCCGAGTGCTCTCCCTGTGAGTGTCCTCCCTGCAAGCCTGCCTTCCTGTCCTGAATGCCTGCTGAACCCACCTCCCCGCTTCTCTCCATGCTCCCAGTGCCTCTCCTTCTCCAGAAATAAATCTGAGTGTCTCTTGAACTCATTTATACAGCTCACCCGCCTTCCCCAGCCTAACTCGTTCCATATGGCCGTGGCATTCTGCACCGAGCAGTTCTGCCTGGCTTCCCTCGTTTACTTCCAAGATTCTTAATTTTATGAACAATTTCCTAACAATCAGATCAATTAGAATGTGGAAAAGTCCTCCAAGGGAAGCAGTGGGATCCCTGTCACTGGGATAATGTAAATTTGGGCCAGACAAAGCAATTCCACCCCTTCTCTGCGCAGCAATCCCTCAGATGGGCTGAGCCAATAAAGCAGATATTTTCCATCTTGCGTTCCTGGGGCCGGATCCTCCTCCCAGTGACACCAGTGGCCACGCTGGTTCCTGTGCCCATCGTGACGTGGGATCACTTTGGGTGACTCAGGCTCCTTTCCACAATGAGAGCTGCTGCTTTGCTCTTCCCTTCCCTTTTCCCCCCTATTTATCCCCAGTAATTCCCGACACACGCTTATTTCATGCTTCCTACCGACCCATTTCAGGGCAAGGCAAACAGCGAGAGTGAAACCAATACAGTCTGAATGGATCAAATACCAGCCTGCTCAAAACCACAATTTTCAAATCAACGTTTTTATTGAAACAGAGCTGGGATCCCAGTGAATCCCAACAGCTTTGCAGCCTCGTGTCCAACAGCCTCTTTCATTTCCCCCTCTCCAACAGGTCATTTTCCAATCAGGCCCATTATAGCGAATCCATTTTCATTTACCAAAAAATATATAATTACCAGAATTAGTCGAAACCGAGGTCTTTTTTTAATCCTTCGCCTGTTAACTCAAACCACATCTATCTGCAGGAGGAATTCTTTGGGAGACCAGTGGAAATGGATTCCAAACAATGCATTCTTATTCAAATTCTTCTAGGTTTTAATCAAAAAAAGCTTGGATTATCTGCAACCAATATCTCCGAAGGCAGCCTGGTTTATTTTGTTTAAGTCAGGCCCCTTTTGCTCCCCCCCTGGTTTCTAAGGAATACATGGAATATATGGAATTAATCCAGCCTGAATATCGAATGCGACGCCTAATGACTTTGATATAATAACACAAGCAAGTTGTTTTCAGTCTATATATAACCAATGGCTCTATTGCTGAGATGTACCAAACCAAAACATGCTTTTATTGAAAACAGGAGGGATCCCCAGCAAGACCCAGCTTTTCCCTTTTGCATGGCTGAAGGGGTTTGGGGTGGAAGGCTGGAGGACCCCAGGGCGGTGCTTGGGTGGGATTATTCCCACTCTCTGAACTTCTGCTGCCTCAAAGACAAGGGATGGTGAGAACATCCTTGTGCTGCAGCCTCCCATGTGGTAACACACCTTCCACAACATCAGAAAGCCACAAATGGGGGAGTTTCTGTGACTGTGGCTTGTGTGGGACCTTCTCAGCAGGAATTTACCATCAGCACAGCTCACCATTCCATCAGGAAGTGCTGTGATAGGACAAGGGGGAATGGAAAGAGGGGAAATTCAGGTGAGATATTGGAAAGAGATTCTACCTTGGGAGGGTGGGCAGGCCCTGGCACAGCTTGTCCAGAGAAGCTGCCCCATCCCTGGAAGTGTTCAAGGCCAGGCTGGAGCAATCTGGGATAGTAAAAGGTGTCCTTGCCCATGGCACGGGGTGGAACAAATGAGTTTTAAGGTTCCTTTCACCCCAAACCATTCCATAATTCCATGATTCTCTCTCTACCTTCAGACTTCCACCTGCCTGGAGGTGGCACTGGTCTCACTGGATCTTCCCCATCTCTGAGATGTGATTGCTGACTGGATTTATGTCTCCTCTCTGCTGTCACTTCTCCTGGCTGGAAGGCAGACTCTCCTTTCTCCAGAATGTCTTGGAGCTCTGCTCTGGCTCAGCAGCTGAGTTTCCTTGCATGTGGATGCCCCAATTCCTGAATTCCCTGTTAAAAAAGCTCTCAGAAACCAGCAATAGAATCCTCCTGCCCTGGATAGATTTACTGCCCACGGTCTGTGCCCTCAGCTGGCTGAAATTCCAGCCCCCAGATCCCATGTTCACACTGATCCCACCTCACCTGGGCTCACCATAAAATACTTGTCCTAAGATCACAT
Organism: Campylorhamphus procurvoides; assembly: GCA_013396655.1. Classification (NCBI taxonomy): domain Eukaryota; kingdom Metazoa; phylum Chordata; class Aves; order Passeriformes; family Dendrocolaptidae; genus Campylorhamphus; species Campylorhamphus procurvoides. Next base: position 58,560 of record WBMV01002675.1, on the reverse strand, counting down.
GGGGAATAAATGTGAGTCCACAGGGCAGCTCAGATCACCCTTGGAAGTCTTCCATGGAACCTTGAGAGGGACAGACAGCAGGATATGTCTGCTCTGGGAATGAGGGGCAGGTCCATCTCCCTCCCAGCCATGGCTTTCCCTGGTGGCTCTAGCATTCCAGTTCCCCTGAGCAGTGAGAAGGTTGGGAATCTGGCCTGGCTAAATTCATTTGCTCCTCTGCTTTCTCCTTTATTTACCGAGGGGCTGAGCCAGCTTGGCAGCATTCTGGTATTTCAGTAAAATTAGATATTAATTTTCCCCTAAAAGCTCTATAATTTTATTTTATTAAAGCTTTTACAAGGAGCGAGAGTGGGATTTTTTTCTGCCCCACCCCAAATGGGTGCCAATAAAACCTTCATACCCTACTGCAGTCTCAGGTACTCCAGTCTTGCAAAAAAATAGTGTAATGAGAGAAATTATATATATTTTTAAAATATATATTAGAGAAAGGATATAAAACTTTATTGGCAGTATATTTCCTACCCCTCTGCTTCAGAAAGCCAATTTTCTCATGCCTTCCATCCCAAGTGCTGAAAGGAAGGAAAGAGAGAAATAAACCTTTCAGCAAAGGGGAGATCACTGAGGGCACTTCCAAACATTTTTGCTGTGAAAGTAATACCTGGTTTGAAGGTCTGGTGTCTTGGGGACTGGGGTGGGATCAGAAGAGAGTGGCCCCAGGGTCTGCCCCGTGTTTGAGGGGCTGGGAAGGTGACATCCCTGGGATGGCAAAGGGAATGAATTCCCAAGGCACCTGTGCAAGCAGAGGGGTTTCAATCCCAGCATCCCAAAATGCTTTGGGTTGGGATGGATCTGCTGAGGATCTGCTCCAGCTTTTGGGTCTTTGGTGGGAAGGTTTGTTTACTGGGCAAAGGGAGCTCACAGCCCTTCCACGGCACTTCCTCACACAAAGCTTTAATATTTGATAATGTTATTTAATAAAATCTGTTACAAGCTTCTTAAATAACTCTTTATGGCCCTTTTATGATTTATGCCATGACACAGGACCTCGGGTGTATATATTTTATGTTATTACAGATGTGTAAACTGATATTAATTGTACCCGTTTCCCCCTGAAGTCTAAGAACTGATTTTTTTCTCTTTTTCCCTTGGCTATATAACTAGACATATAATAATTCCTGCAGAAGGTAAAACCAGCACATATAGTAAAAAAAAAAAAAGGATGAAAAATGTTTGTGCAGCTCTGCCTTTCATTTTAAATGAATATAAATGTTCGTATATGTCATAAATTTAAGCTGCGAGTAAATTACTGCCAAGTTCTGAGCCCATCTCATGTTGGAGTCCCGGGGTAAAATAGAAAACATTTGTTGAATCAGTCTGCTGAAAGCAGCAAGGAAATGATGTAATGTTTGTGAAATATGCAGTTTTGATACAATCCAATTAGCACCCAGCGTTGCTTTCCAGCAGCAGGTTTGCTGGGAGCACTGGGATGGCTGGCAATGGGTGGCATTCTTCTTTTGGAGAGGGGTCTTCCAGGAAAAACTTCTAAATCTGTCCATTTTTTGGGGGGTAAAACACTCCAGAGCCCCGTGCTCACCTGCTGGGGCCATACCTGGCACAATGGAGTTGGGACACAGGATAATGTCCCAAATTCCCAGGAGCTGCATCCCAGCTTGCTGAGCCTGCAGGATTTGGCACCCCAAAATCCATCTCTGCAAGGGATAAGCCCAGCTGAGGAAGGCCCAGCATCAAAAAGGAGGCAACCAGAGCCAGGATACCTTTCTGTTCCAGTGGGATTTACAAAACATTTCAGCATCTGGAACAAGGGACATTCATTCTGATTATTTCCTTATGATATTTATTCAATTTGTTATACTTACAACTAGCCTTGTTTTCTCTTCTATCTCTGCCTCCCTCTGTCCTTCTCTTTCATCCCCATATTTCTGTTCATTTGTCAAGCACAGCTAAAAGGGGAGGGGGGAAGGAAAGCCCTGTCAGGAAAAAAAGACTAAAATATGTCACCAGTGTGGCCTTTTTTTGGTTTGTGGCACTGCATGAACTGCCTGCCCAGGCAGGAAAAAATAAAGCAAGGGCTGAGTTTGGCATTCCAATGCCCAAAAGCCATGAAAGTGAGGCTGAAATCAAATCCCTGGGCAAGGTATTTCCCCAAACCTCAACTAAATGTGTGATGCCATGGGTTGTGGGCTCAAAAGTGAGGGCAGGCTGACTTGAACTCATGTTAAATATTGAATTAAATTATTATTGTTAATGATTATTGATTTCAAGGAGCTATTTCTGGCTGGCACGGGGACATGAGCATCATTTATAAACCATCAAAGCAGCAGAAATTGTGATGCCAGAATGGATTGGGTTGAAAGGGACCTGAAGGATCATTGGGTTGTGACCCTGGAAAAGGTGTGGGAGATGAGCAGCCCTGGCAGCTCTGGGTCCAGGGAAAGGCTGAGACAACTGGGAATGTTCAGCCTGGAAAAGAGGATTTGGGGTGATTCAATTGCAGCCTTCCAGTACCTGAAGGGAACCCACAAAAAACACGGAGAGAGACTATTTCCAAGGACCTGGAGGGACAGGGAAAGGGGGAATGGCTTCCCACTGCCAGAGGAGCAGGCCTGACTTTTCTCCTTTTTATCTCCTCTATTGTCCCTGCCCGTTGCCCAAACCCATTTCTCCCCAGCTGATAATTTATTCCGTGCGTGCTCCAAGCCCCAGCTGCATCCCAGGGCACTGCCAGCCCATTCCATCAACACCTCCCTCAGGATGGAGCAGCTGCAGGACTTGGGATGAGTGCAGGCACCCAAGAGGGGAAACAGCAGAGAGGGGACCCATCCAGGAACGCATTTGAGCAGCGACACCCCCAAAATCCCCTAAGGAGAACCTTGGCTATTCCCTGGGGACAGCAGCTGGCCAGGGATTAACAAGGAGGAAGAGGAAGGGGGTTGAAGTGATTTGCAGAAGGAGTATCAAGGAATATCTCCTCTATAAAATAAGACTGTCTCTCCTGTGATTTTTAAAAGATGTGCTTAAGTTAAGTTGGGAAAGGTGGGTTCATAAATGCTCCATTGCCCATCCCATGTGCCCAGCTCATCAGAACAGAGAGCACAGGGATCCTGGAGGACAAAAGAATCATGCCTGGGCAGAGGGTACTTTTCCTTTTGCCACTGAAAGTCATTACATTTAAAAATGGAATTTCAGAAGAAAAGAGAAACTCTTCACACTTTCGGGTCAAACTCAGCTATTGATTTCAGCTAGAAAAAAGCACGGATTTTCCTCTTATTTTGGGGGGAAATGTCAAAACATTTCACTTCAGACTTGCTAAAGCCTTTGACGTTTCCCAAGCAAAACCTTTAAGCCTTTTGTTTCCAAACAGCATTTGTTTATTTCCAATTTGACCTAAATTAACAGACAAAAGTCAGAACAAAAGAGTTAAATAACTCAGCAAAACAAAACAAAGTCCTTTGGATGTTTCAGGTTGACCCAACATGACATGTTTTGGGTTTTCTGTTTTCCCCCAAAAGCTGAGATTCGACATGTGGTGGATATTTTTTTGTGTGTGTGTGTCTGGTTTGGTGAGGGAGCCAAAAACTCCATTATCAACCCAGCAATTGTGCAGCCTCTGTGGTGAGGAGAGATCCTGCTGCTTTTCCTTCAGGATGGGCATGGTGAGAGGGTGGAGAGCAAGGAGAGTTGTGGCCACCAGACCCAGCTGCTGAAACTGCCAGCACCTCTGGCCCTACAGCCCCTTCCAGTGCCCAAAGGGGCTCCAGGAGAGCTGGAGAGGGACTCTGAACAAGGAATGGAGGGACAGGACAAGGGGAATGGCCTCACACTGGCAGAGGGCAGTGCTAGATGGGATATTAAGGAAAAATTCCTCCCTGGGATGGTGGCTGCCCCATCCCTGGAAGTTTGCAGAGCCAGTGGGAGCACCCTGTTCTGGTGGAAGGTGCCCCTGTTCGTGTCAGGGGGGTGGAACTAGTTGAGCTTTAAGGCCCTTCCATCCCAAACCAGTCTGGGATTGTGTGCACAACAGTTTTGTGCCGACTGGAGGTGACCCCATCACCTGGAGCCGCAGGTGCCTCTCATGCTCCATCTCATGCCGGTGGGAAGTGACTCTCCAAGTGCCCTCCCTCCCTCCCAGGCAGGGGGACAATTCCCCAGCTCCCCTCCATTGCAGAGCTCACTGTGGAAACCCATCCCCTGCTGGAAGGGCTGTGGCAGGGGATTATTCCCCCCCCTCATTGTCCCCTGAGCTGGATGAAAGTGGTAACCCAAGCCCGGAGATAACACACCCATCCCCAGCAGTCGGTGTTGGCATTTCCCATGGAACGCCTGGGTGTTGGTTTAAGGAGCCTTTGAAGGAATTGTCAGGAGATCTGGCTCCTTCCAGGTGCTGAGCCCTCCCTCTGGTCACCAGCAGGCAGAAAAACATGGATTAACTCCAGCCCTCCTGAGACACCTGCCAGGAATTCGGGAACCACATGGTGGGCACCACAGTTCCCACTCCTGGGCACACGGTCCAGCCCAGGAGACACTTATGAAGCATTTCCCTGTCTTCCTGGGGTGTTTTCCCAGCAAAGTGGAGGGTTAACAGATAAAAATTGTACCAGGTTACTTAATAATATATATACATATTATATATATATATACACACACATATATACATGTATACATAACCCTATATATATATATATATAATGTTTAAACCAATGTACACCAAAAATTATGAAAAAAATTAACACAGTGTGAAATCTGTTTTAAAAAATAGTCTAAGATATACCACTTTAATACATATAGTAAAATACAGTATGATATTATGCCACTTTAATATATAAATATATATAAATACAATCTAAGGTATACCTCTTTAATACCAATATTAAAATATAGCCTGATTTTATACCTGTTTAATGTATATATTAAAATACAGCCTGAGAATAAACCAGTATAATATACATGTTAAAATATAAAGGAAGATATACCTGATTAACATAGATATTAAAATATAAATGAAGATGATGCCAGTTAATACAACTGGAAGGAAGTTGTGCCCTTTGCCAGCCTTTAGGGGTGAGTGGGTTCCACGTGCAGCTGGGCCTGCTAAAACAGAATACAGCAGATTTCCCAGCTGATTCCAGGGGTTAGCTGGAATTCCTGGACTGAGTCAGGTGCTCCTGTGCCAAAGGTGATCCTCAGCATCACATCCTTCCTCCTGAGCAGCCCAATATTCCCTGATTACCGCTGATCTGGAGGGAAGAAGGTCCAGAAAACAGCTGGGATTTGTGGGCACGTCCTGATGCAGGTTGGATGCCTCATTTCTCAGCAGGCAGAGGAGCCCAGGGCTCAGTGTTTATCCCCGCGGAGCTGTGTTTTAATTCCACCTGGGGTCAGATTTTCCAGTGGCTGAAGCACCATCCACCCTGCACATGTCCACGGATCGGTTTTATTCAGCAGGATCCCAGGCAATTCAATAGCCTGGTTTAATTCAGCAGAATTCATCCAGCTTAAGTGTTTTTCCATCTTCTGCTCAACCTGTTCTATGATTTATCAATTACCTATTTCACATCGATCACGGCTTTCACTTTTACACTCCGTAAATCACATTCCTGGCTGAAGAAACGGAGGGGTTTTTTTACCACTGCGAAAAAAAGCCCCTCGCCCTCATCTCTTTATATTGCACCGTATTTTCTGTGCAATATTTAAAACATGGTTTGCAATCGCTGCCATTCAGCGATGAGTCAGAAGATCTGCAGGATGATCGTGAGGTTAGAGTGACCTTTGGGGGATAAACTGTATTAGGTATTAATCTTTCCTACAAATAAACCTGATTTCCATCAGTAGCTGGCCGGGATTTTTTTATCCCCGCTAAGGATTCTACTCCTTTTTTTGGAGAAAGCCTCTGCGTGGCATCGTGGTGTCTCGGCTGCTTTGAGGGGAGCTGCCCTTCCATTCAAACACAGCCACAGCTTTCCATTGACCATGGGAGGTTTGTGGGTGTCTCCCCCTCCCCGAGCCTTGTTTTGTAAAGCACTTACTGAAACGCTGCCTGAAAAAACAAACACGGAGCTCCAAGCCCTGTCCCGCATCCCGAGGGGACATCCCCACTGAGCCTGGCCCGGGCTCCACATCACTGCAGCAGCCCGAAGGAAAATTAACATTCTGCAGGGCTTTGCTGCTAATCACCCATTGTGTCCGACCTCCACCAGCTCCAGAGGACTTTAAAAGGCCCAGATTTTGGGGGGTTTAATGAGCTCACGGCTCTCCCGTGGCTGCTGCGACTTATTTATGGTGTGGTTTCCTGAAGGATTGTCCAAGGCAGATGCAGAAAGGGCTCCAAACGAGACTGAGGTCCCTGTGGTGGTTGGTGCTGTGTGGAAATGGGATATTTGGCAGTTTCAGCCCCAAAGAACGGGGGTTAAGGGAAAAGATATGGAGAATGTGCAAAGACTCACCTCTGGATTTTAAATATTGCTGGTTTATGGTGCCGCTCCCTCTTCTCCACCCCATGGCATTGGCAGGACAAAAGGAATGATTGCTTGGCAAAAACACCCCTAAAAAGCAACAAAGCCACACGGGAAACCTGTGCCAGAAGAGCTCCAAGGCTGAAGCCCGCCACAAACCCTTCCCCTTTCCATGGTCTGAGTGGTCAATACGATCTCATCCGGAGGGACCAATTTAATGAACTGATGTGATAATTAAGGGGAGTTTTATGGATTCATCTGGAACAGCAGTCCTGGTGAAAACAGTTCTGTTTCCAGGTTTTAACTCGGCAAAAAAAAACCTTTCACAAGAGCAGACTCGCTATTCCAGTGGATGATACCATGATAAATGCTCATTTCACCCTCAGAAAAGCTCATTTTAAAGCAGTGCAAGAGAAAACATTATCGACAGTATTTGCGGGTTCTCCACCAGGAACCAGCCAGTCGCAAATGCTTTGAAATGGAAACAATTCAGAAATTTCAAAAATGCTTGCAAAAAAAATAAAAATAAAAAAAGACATCTTCACTTTTCGACCAACTCTGTTATTGATTTTCCAGCCTGAATAAGGAATGCTTGTTGAATTTTATGGAAACTGATAGTGGGACTATATGAAACTGGCCATAAAAGATAACAGATTTTGTTTTAAAGTCAGATAAAAGTTATAGCCCCATGTTATTTGGCATATGAATTTCCTATGATACCAATAAAAATGTTACTTCTAAAGCATTTCCTGAGGAATGGCTCTAACCCCAAATGATCGTGGTTATTTGCTGAGGAAAATAGGTTTTATCCCGCACAATAAACCTATGCAGATTTATTAACCTGGGAAGCACACGGCCACTCCGGGCACCAATCCCCTTCCAGCCCGTGGAATTAATAACACTGAGAGAATGAAAAATATCTCTTCCCCTCCAAGCCCATTGCCTGCATAATGTCACACATAAAAGAGTTTACTTAGCAGCCCTTTAGCTCGATTTTCCCATTCTTTGCAGAAGTCTTCATTCACAATGGGGTGGTTCTGTTTAAAGGGTGATATTTGCCCTGGATCACGTTACTCCCTCCCTATTCCCTGCAGATGAATGAAAGGCGAGCAGGAACTAACAGGAACAAGCCTGGGAAGATGAGGGTTTGAAACAACCTGAAACACCTTTTGTGCTTCCAAGGTGATGGCAGTGAGGCTCCCAATGCACCCCCAAACCCCGACAAGCCTCCACAGCCCCAGCCCCTGGAAATTCCATGAGAAAATAACCAGAGAGAAGGGGAAATGGAGAGTTGAGGCAGCTCCTTTCTCCACAGGTCCCAGGCAGTGGCCAAGCAAATGTCCTGCAATGTGGGAACAGAGGTCCCCCTGCCAATGGAGTTTTGTTGTCAGGCAATATTAATTTGAGTTTTTTTAATGTAGGAATAGCTGACTTAACCCAAGAGAGATGCAAATAGAGTGGCTTGCTCACCAGTCCCCAGATGGAGGGCAAAGGCTGGAGTTAAGGATGAGGAATCACCTTTGGAAAAGGGACAATGGAGGGAAATCCTGAAACAGCCCTGTTGCTTCTTTTAATTTTTTGTCATTTTACCCCCAAAGCAGATCCCACTGTTCAATTCATCCCATATTTCCAAGGTCGAAGATCCAGTGCAGGGTGCTCCACAAATGTTTGGGGGGTTTATCCCTTTGGCCTTTGCATCCCTGGGATCACAGAGTCATGGAATGGTTTGGGTGGGAAGGGACCTTTAAAGGCCATGGGCTCTTCCCATAGAGAAGGTTGGTGGGACAGTGGAGAGCTGTGAGAGAAGGTGGCTGCCATGAGCTCTGTCCCAGCTCAGCGTGGATCAGAGAGGAGGGGACAGACAGGGGTGGCAGCATTTTGGGGGAAATTCTCCTCATTTTGGGCCAAGGAGATGGTGCTATGGCTGGAGCAGCATCCCAGAGCTGCAGACACTCCACGTGGGATTCTCTCATCCCACAGAGCAGGGATGGACTGGGGGACATGTGGGACACAGCTCCCAGCCAGGGCTCCTCCAGAGGCACCTCTGGAACCCCCCAAAACGTCCCAGACTCACCTGGCAGACGATGCTGGGAACGGGAGCCAGAGGGTTAACAGAGGGGTTTGGATTTTTGACAAATCAGCACATTCTGCTGTTGTAAATGTCTGTATCTGGAGAGGGAGAGGGGGGAACCAAATTCGGCATTGTTATAAAGCCCAACCTGAGTCTGCAGGCCCCGTATTAAGGCAAACAGCATGTTTGCAGGTAATTAGTGTTTATAATCAGTTTGTAAAGCTAAAGTGACTCCAGATCGCAAGGCACTCAAGGAAAAGAAGCCCCTCGAAAGGGTTTTTTCCTGTGTGCATGCATGCAAATGCCAAATTAACATCTGCATACAATATATGCTCTGGTCAGACCCAAAATATTGTTGTGGTTATGGCCAATTCACTTAAAAGCCGATATGTTTAAAACCTCACATTAGTATGGATGAAATGTTTTCTGTTCCTTTAACTTTTTTGGGGGCTGGGCTGGGTTTTTTTTTTAAGTTAAAGTTTCACATTAAGGGTACTTATAACCCACAGCTGTTTCCCTGTACCATATAACAATAGTGTTTTGTATCTGAGCAAGTTTGGAAATCTTCATGCTTACTCAGTTCTTCCAAAACCAAAAGCAACTTGTTCCTTGAAATGGAAGAGGTATCTGTAGTGTTTGCAAAACAATTAGATGCTTGTCAGTTTTTCACGAAGTTGACGTTTTGTTACTTGCTTCGGGGACAAGATGAAATTTAATGCTGGGGTTGGATGAAATGTGACAGTTTTGGCTCTGGGAGCTTCTCCTGTGGTTGTGTTCATCCTGCAGGTGACTTGCAGACTGGTGAGGGGCTGTGGGCAGCCCCCAGTAGGGCCAGGTGGTCCAGCTTCACCCAGGGGAAGGGGCATGAAGAGAAGGGGATGTTCTTGAGGCAGGAAAGTTGCTGGTGGTGCAAAAGCAAACACTGTGCAAGGATCCTGTGAACAATCCAGCAGGAAAACAGAGGGTGAAATTCAGGGAATTCTGGTCATCTTTTAACAGACACACCGTGGGCTACTGGCAGTGTCTGACCTTCATCTCCTGCCCTGCTGGTGGTCTCTGGGCCATCCTGCAAGGATGGATCCCACCCAGGAGCCAAGCTGGGATCCCCTTTGCATGTATCACTAAACCCCACGTGCCCCCACGAGCACGCACAGACAGGGACTCCGTGCTGGAGATTCTGGGTGTAGCCTTGGACTTGAGGGATGTGGCTTTGGAGGTCACCACTTGGCTCCCCTGGTGACATGGGATGAACACAGACAGAATTTGTACTGCTCTCCTGCCAAAAAAAGAGACTGAGTTCCTGCCAGAGGGTATTTTATTCTCACTTTCAAGCAGATTATGAAGCAGTTTGTTGGGTGGTTGTTGGGGTTTTTTTTTTTCCTCTCAGCACATTTCATCTCTTTCCTCAACCCTCCAGTTTGCCGGGAGAGGTTTTGAAGTGGCCTCATTTGTAATCTGAGCTCGCTTCTTGTCATATTTGCGTCATCGGCTCCGGGGGCCGTGCTTGGATGCTGACAACTCTTCCCAACTTTAAAATATGACTCTTTGGCAACCCGAGGAAGAAAAAAGACAAATGCCCTGCTGGCTTCGGAGCATTTCTGCAGAAAAGGGTTTGTGGCACAGCACAACTGCGACCAGGATTGTCCAGAGCTGCCTGATCCCACCCTGCTTTTTTCCTGCTGGTTACTGTGAGCCCAGTCGCTTTCTCCCATGGATGATGCCCAGAGACCATCAGGCAACTGCAGCCAGAGGAGTGTGAGGAGCTGGGGTTGCTGCTGTGGATCCAAACTCTGCTCCTGTGTTCTTCTGGGATCAGCAAAAGGTCCACTGTGGCCCTCTCCCAGCAGGTACCACTCCCAGGACATGGATATGATGGGACCTTGTGCATGGTCCTGCAGGGTTGTGGCTGGTCCTTGGGGCTTGCACATCCCTGGGACTTGATGTGAATCCATGAGGTTTGGCAGCTCCAGCAAGGTCACCCCAGCTGGGATCAGCTGACCAGCCCTGCCTTTTGGCAAAGCAAGGTCTTCCCTGTGGGAAGGGGCACAGGAACAGCAGTTACAGCTCCTAAGAAATAAGCAGGGACTATTTTAAGGCCACTTGCCAAGGCTGCCCATCAATCCCCCCCAGCTCCTCTTCCTCGCTCGTTCCAGCCTCCGTCGCATCAGCATCTGCAAGGTTGAAACCAAAAGAGGTTCCAGCCAGCCCCGAAATGAAAAACGTAAATATGAAATATTAAAACCAGATCTGCTCCAGAGAGGAACTTTGACATTGCCACAAATCTGAAGAAGAAAGGGAAAACTCTGGCATATAAATTCGGGATGACATCACTTTCTGGGAGCCTGGTGCCAAAACAGTGCTATCTCCAGGAGAGCCCCAGCAAAAGCTTTGCTAGGCCTTGCCAGGTTAATATAACTTTGAGATTAAAAGTGCTTTCATATTTATGCTGCTGGGTGGGGGATGGGATGGGGAGGGGGGTGTTTTCCCAAGGGAAATATTACATTCCTATCAGTAGTACCAAGCCAAGGAAGAAAAGACTTGTCATCCCTGTGCAAGTCATTGATCTTCCTTCCCCAGCTTCCTCCCAAATCCATTGACTTGGAAGCTTCTGTAAGGAGACTGAAACCCACAGAGCTTCTCAGTGGCTGAGTAACACTATAATTAGGGCTCAGGAAATTTTTTCCTTCGATTTATCATCACCAGCTTTCTACAAATGACTGAGGGGAGCAGTTGTCAGGACTCGGACACGGCTGTGCTCCTCTTGCTCTCCTCCTACAGCAGCTCCAGCCCAGGCAGCCGCTGATTTCTTGATGGTTTCCCCCTAAACCTTCTGATCACAGCCCTCTCTCGGCACCTCCAGAGGATAAAAGCCTGTTGTCCAGCCTCTTGCTGTCGGATCAGCCAGCTGGAGCACCAAGCAAGCAACAGAAGGATTGCAGCTGTATGAGGTGCCAATATTGGCAGGGGCTCCTGTGACAGAATCACAGCTGGGGAGATTACTACCATCACTTTTGGGATTTTTGGGTAACACACTCTTGTCTCTGTAGGGCTCCAGAGATTCCATCCCACTGCTGTCCCACAGGGAAGGGCAGAGCTCAGCAAGCAAACACTGAGCAAAGGGGGGACTTTCAGTACCACAGTCTCTGATTCTTGGGAAAACTCTGGGCTTGTGCAAACTGATGCAAATAATCCAGATTCTTCTCTAGAAGGTGTTGTCAGTGTAAGAGTCAACCTTTTGTCTGGTGGCTCCCCACCTCAGGACCCCCTCCTGAAATTAATGCTCTTCTAGAAAACTCATCTGGTTTGGGACAGTTATTGGGCATCTCAAGCTGTGAAATGAGCTGAGGTGGGATTTTCTTTGGCCATGGGCTGTGAGCAGCCAGGAAGGGTTATGGGGGAGGTCCTCATGGCTACCAGCACTGGTAGAAACCTGCTGGTGAGCTGGTCTAGCCCAGTCCCCCACCTAAACCAAAAAGTGTTTACTAAGAGGAAATGTTATGAAGTGCCTGAGTGATCTGGGAATCAAATTCCCCTCTTCTAGCACAACTTAAGCAGTTGTGGGCAGGTTTATAACCTTGCAAATGATGGTTGGATTTGCAGCTTCTCTCGAGAGCTGAGCTCAAAAACTCCTGTGTTCCTCCAGGAGGAGAAGAATTCAATTACTAAGAACCCCAAAGATTTGTCCCAATCTGGAGAATTGTTTTCCAGCCTGAGTAGCACTTACAGAACACTGACCCCCATGTGAGGGCTGGGTCCTCAGCCAGCAGGATTGTGGGATCCTCCATCCAGATGTGGGACACCCATAGGATGCTGAGCCTGGTTCTTTCCCAGGACAACACCAGCACCACTTGGTCTCTGAGGTCCCCCCTCCAGCCAGCTCCTGTTCCCAGCTCCTCCAGGCACTGGCACACAAGCCAGAGTGGGGAGCACTGGAAGCTCAGGGCCATGGGAAGGCAGACCCTGCAAGAGGAGGGTCTGATGCCAAACATCTGCAAGGGCCACTTCCCCAGCACAGCCTGCCCCTAACCAGAGGGATGGGTTTCAATCTTTAGGACTCTCAGCACGCTCGAAAGGAAATCAATCCGTGGTCCACCAGCGAGTCTCCAGTAACAGAGCCCAGGCCTGAGCGAGCTCTGTAACATTCTCCATCCTGCTCCACGCTCTCCAGACACTGCTAAAGATTTATGGGGCAGGTAGAGCTGATGGAAACAGTTTTAACCTCTTCTTTTTTTTTCTTTTTCAGGCAGAGAGAACCAGCTCATCAAAATTGACATATTAGGAGGGATGGTATCGATTTTGACAAAACCATCGCTGCAGAAGTGTCAGAGCAGATTGTTTCCACCCTTTCACTTTGTTGCCATCAATTTCGAAAGTTCTGCTCCCATCAAGTCCAATTTTCCCTGGATTATGTCAGTCAGCCTGTGCAGCAGGAATCTGCTGTGAGCCTGGTTCATGGCAAGGCAGAGCAGCACCCCATGCTTAAAGGACTGATTTTACTGCAGGATTTATTTGGGGTCTCTGCTCCCAGCATTTTTCTGTGACAGGGGATGACTTACCTGAGGTATGAGGCAGGCACTGAATTTCCCCAGGGGTTCTCCCTATGGCAGCTGGCCCCCAGGAAGGACTCCACCTGCTCCTAGGGGGATACGGGTACAGAGAGTGTTTGCCACCCAGCCAGGCTTCCACTTGAGGGTCTCCTTGCTGGGAACATCAAGCCTTGGTGTCCTGGACCTGTCCCAAAAGGTGACAGTGGATCTACATGGCACAGGCCACCAGGTTTGGCTTTTTGGTTGCTCTCCCCGCTCCAAAAATGCTTCTGGGCACCGAGACATGTTTTGGGTCGTATTTTTTAATGAGAAAAATCTCTTCTCCAAACCAAACCGTTAAATTCATATTTTTAATAAAGGCTGCTGCCGGTCCAGCAGTCAGGAAAAGAGCAGGAACCAGAAGGCAGAGTGCACAAAAGCCACGGCTGCTCCTGTGTCCCCTCAGCCTCAATACCTACAATTTGGGGCTGGGAATATCCTCCACGTGTCCCTCTGATCCCGCTGGGAAGGTGATGCTTCCCCGGCGGCTGCAGCAGGCTCCTCTTCCGCGGCTGTGGAGCAAGGGGGTCTCCCTCTGGTGGCAAATTCCACCTGACAGCGCACGGATGGGGCTGCAGGCCGAGGTCCCTGGGCTGGGGACACGGCCCTTGCCCTCAGGCAGCGTTCCTGGGGCTGCCCGTGCCCAGAGAGCCCGCAAAGGGATGCCTTTGCCCTGGGGTNGGCGCCGGCGGGGGTGGGAGAGGAGGGGTCCCAGGGGGTGCTGAGAACCCAGCACCGCCTGGGCTGGGAGAGGAGGGGTCACAGGGGTGCTGAGAACCCAGCACCCGGCAATCCCCGCTGCTTTCAGGGGCGTTACTGTCCATCATCTCTCCAAAGCTGCTTTTAAGGGCGTTACTGTCCATCATCGCTCCAAAGCTTCTCTGCCACACACTGGAATGCAGCTTTAAATGGATAAACCTGGCAGAGGACTAGAAGACCAGGCAGGCCGTTCGTTTCAGGTGACTCTTCCATCCTCACATCCTTTAGAATCCAGTCAGTGACAGTTTGGCAGCAGATCTTGCCCTGGGACAATCCTCTCACCTACTTAAACTCCCCCCTTTCCCCCCCAAGCTTTGCAGTGGGATGCACAGCCCGGCTTCAGCGGGGGGCTTCACAGGGGCAGAGGCAAACCCGAATCTTACCACCTCGAGGTTGAAGACAAGCTGATTTCCTGGGGTGGGATGTGCTTGGCATCCCTCTGGCTCCCGCTCTCCCTCCCACAGAGGCGCCCTCTCTGCAGAAAGCCAGGCGTGTATTCTCCTGCCAGGATATTTCCTCCCTGCCCCGCTGGAGGACCTTCCCCTTCTGCAGACAATGAAGGGACCGACGCCAGTGGCAGCGGCTGGTGGAGCCAGGGAATGCAAAGCCCAGGGAGCCCGTCCTGCACCGCCCCAGCCGCCTGGGCAGGAGGGGGGGACAGAGTGACAAGCCCTGCTGGGTGGGCAGCCCCCACCAGTCCCCTGGGACCAGGTGAGGTGGGTGGGAGGCAACCAGGACTGCCCTGTAGCCCCATAAGGAGTCACCCAGTGAGGCCATGGACCCCCTGGATGCAGGGGAAGCCCGGGATGAAGTGTAGGAAGAAGGACTGCAATGCACTCACACTGGGATGGGGGTACAAATCCAGGCCTGGCACAGGGCAATTCCAAGGGTGCAAGAGATCCCTCAGAGTCCTCCCACTCGCAGATGTTGCCTGAGGCTGGGAGAGCCCAGGAGAAGTGATGGTGCTCAAGGATGCCCCGAGGGAGGGAGGGAGGGAGGGGGGTCAGCGGCATGGCCACATGGCTGTCACTTTTTATTAAGGTTTGTTATTAGAAAAATATATTGTAAAACACTGTGGCACATTTGTCCATTCCTGTTCCGGGGCAGAGGCTCTGGAAGGTGGATGGAGAAAGGGCTCCAGCGTGGATGCTCCAGCGTGGGAAAGGCAGAAATCGCTCCCTCGGGCTGGGACAGAACCAGGGATGCTCCCAGCAGTGCCTGGGGACAGACGCACTCACTGCATCCAGCGGTCTTCAGGGACATGGGGAAGGACAAAGAAAGTAAGAGGAGGGAAAAAAACAATCAAGAAGAAAGACTGAGTCTCTTCTGTCACCGCTTTCCGATCCAATGGAGGTAAAGTGCCACTCTGGGAATGTCCTGGCCAAAATTTGCCACGGGAGAAAGTCGCCTCTCACTGCCCAGGCTGTGTCCTCGTCCCTGCAGTGGCAGTGGCGCTCTGGGAACAGTTCCACAGCACTTCAGGCTTCAGGTACGGTTTGCAGGTGCTTATTCCAAGAGTCCCTGTCTCTAGGCAGCTGCTCCGTGGCTCTAGGATGAGGAGGTGGGGATAGAGAGTCCATGGATGGTGTTTAGAGGGTCTGGAGGTTTCCCCACAGGGCTGGTGGGTTTTCTGTCCACGACTGGAGGAAAGGTGGAGAGGAAAAAACCAGACAACAAGGCAGGGGATTGAGGGACTCCGAGCACATAGACCCTCCTCCAACAGCCCCCCCAGAAGAGTTTTGCCCCTCAGGGCCCCTCATCCAGCCCCTGGGGAAGGCAGCCCTTTGGAAAGGGGCTGTCAGGCTCTTTGTACCCGGGAGAAACAGGGACGAAAAGAGGGGATGCATCCAGTGACAGGGACCACGGTGATGACATCGCCAGAGGCCAGCATTTGCCTGGGGAGGGGACCCAGGCCAGTCCTATCCACACACAGAACAATTCCCACTCCTTTCCTTAAAGTTGGGATGTCCTGGGAGGGGACTGTGCCAGCAGTGCTGGGAGGAGAAGGGGACGGCACTGTCACACCATTCCAGCGGTGGTGAAACTCCTGCAGAGCTTCAGCCCAGCCTCAGCTCCACCCAAGGCTGGCCCAGACCATGGGAATGTCCCTCGCACCACCCTCCAGCCGCCTTCAGGGAGGGGGATATTTATCCCGGGGACACTGGGATAACCGGGGAGGGCTTTCCGTGAAAATATATCATTTTGGAAAAGGTCTGAAATTAGAGGGTGAAACTGCCTGGCTGAGTTTGTCTGTCTGTATTTCCTTCCTTCTTCCCATCCTTTTCCCCCTCTCAGCACTCCCTGCAGGGACCAGGGGCAGGGAAGCCCCCCAGTCCATCCCACTGGGTGACCACTCTTTCTGCTCGGGTCAGGGCCTGGGGAGGCTTTTTGCCAGATAATCCAACATTTGTGTTGTCCCAGACAAGTAGCAGAACCAGAAAACCGATTCAAAATAAATTAAATAATTTTAAAAAAGCTTTAAAAGCTAAAAATAAATAAAAAAACCCATATGAAACAAAACCCCACAAACGTTCAGAGAAACTCTGTGACCCTTTGGGCACAACAGTTTAAAAATCGGCAAATCAGAAAACTCCGGCTAAAAGTCACTTAAAATACCTCAAAACTACATTAAATACGCCCAGGGCTGCTTTCCTGCCTTTGGTCGTTTTATACCCTTTTTTGTTTCCTTATTTTTCATTTTCTTTCGTTCCTTTTCCTTCCTTCTTTCCTTTCCCTTGTTTTCTCGCTCTCGGTTTCTCCCTCGCTTTTTCCCCCCTTTGAAAAATCGATTTAAATTATCTGTTCGTGTTATCTTGATTACTCGCGGCAGGTTGACGGAGTTAGAAATGGTAAAGGATAAAAACCAAATCAAATCCAACCAATAAAATATTAAAACCCTAGAAAATTGCATAAAAACGGACTAATAAGTGGGAAATTATTTGCAAATTAATTAAAATAATAGAAAGTCTAATACCGCCGGAAGAGAACAAAAGTACCGACGGGGATTTTATACTCCTGGCGGAAAAATCGGGATTCTTAAAACGAAACCGCCTATTGAGGAAACAGAGCACCATTAATGAGGCGAAATAATTAACAGGACACAAAAGAACAGCCTCACTCAACAGCCTCAAATTGCTCCTTTGGAATTCTCGGCGGAGCGTTCGGAGAGAAGTAATTCATTATTAGTCTGGCAACAAATTAAAGTAATAGTTCCTTATAATAATTAATAATAAATCGTTAAATAATTGTAGCGACTTCATGATTTCTAGTTAATTCCTAGAAATTAAGAATTCCTCGTTAAGACTTCTGCCTTTCTGTGTCATTCCAAAGTTCCCGGCCCTTTGGCATCCCTGTTAATTTGGAGGGGATGTCGGGAAAATGCTCCTGCATTCCCGGGGGTTTGGACAGCGCTGGATTCGCCCTGAATCTTCCCCCTTCGCTGGCGAATGAGGAGGAGAAACAATTCCTAATTTACAATAATCGCGATACGGTGTCTGAGGCTGGAGGGGCTGGACGGGGACCATCGCAATACCGGGCGGGCTCGGGTTTTTGGGGGATAGGATGGATATTAAAGATATTCAGCCAGGCAACCCCTTCCTTAAGGTGGGGGGACCCTCTCCAGCCACTCACCCCCCTCCCGCCCCTCTCCCCCGGGGGTCCCCTCCAATGTCCCCCCTCTGTCACCCTCTCACCTTCCCTCCCGGGCTGCTTGAAGGCCATGGCCGTGGCCAGGTCCCCTCCGTGGAC
>WBMV01002675.1:1167-36539 GCA_013396655.1 Campylorhamphus procurvoides | reverse complement strand
CCCCGCCACCCCTGTGGAGACCCCCCCGCACACCCCCGCAGGTCACCCCGCACATCCCCCGAGCGGCAGGAAGGCGGAGCGGGGTCTGTCGTGGGGGTCCGAAAGACCCCCCCGAAAAGCGTCAGGGTCCCTCCCGGCTCCCTTCCCGCTCTCGTTCCCACGCGGGACGAGGACACGCACCTGGCCCCACCTCCAGCCCCGACGGGACCCACGGGCGGGGGCTCTGGGAGGGGAGGGTCGTGCTTTAGGGGAGCTGAAGCCCCCACGGAGCCCTTCCTCGGGGACAAGCTGCTGCCCACCCAGCAGTGAAATCCGACTGTTTTCCCCCAAAAAATAACTCCCGAGAGCAGCCTCGTGGATGGGGGAAGAGATCGTGGGATTTCTGCGGATTTTTATCCTCCCTCCCGCAAGGAGAGGTCGATGGGAAGACCGTGAGTGTTTCCCCGCAAACGACGGAGAGGGTGGGGGGCAAGAGGGGGGCTCAGCGGGGGCAGCAGCACCAAAAGGCGGCTCCGCGGCGCGATTTAAAGGCGGCTGGAGGGGGCACAGAGCCCATCGCCCCGTGTCCGGCCTCCCCGGCCACACAAACGGCACCCACGCGTGAAGGGGCAAGGGGGGGACCCCCAGGGGGTGTCCACTCAGGCGTCCCCTCCTCTGCATCCTCACCCACCCGAGACGCGGGGTTTGAGCACACGGGGGGGTGGCGGCAGACGGTGCCGTCTGAGCGCTGGAAAACGGGCCGGGAGAAAGGGAGCGGATCGATTAAACAGGAGCTGAGCATCGCAGCGGCGTGGGGGTCCCGTGAATGCCTCACCCCACCCGTGAACGCCTCACCCCACCCGTGAACCCTCCGGCTGCAGCCCCCGGGAGGGCCGGGCCGTGGGTTTGGCGTTCTCAGCCCGGCGGAGCGGCTGCCGCAGCCCTCGGGGAGCCGGGCATCGAACGGCGGCCGGGGAAGGCAGGTGTGGCTCTCCCTGTCCTGGGCATCCCACGGGACGGTTTTTTCGGGGAGTGTGGGGGTCCTTTCCCACCCGCGGAGGAGCTTTTCCCCCCGGGAACCGCGCTCGGAGCACCCCCGACAGGGCGGTGGGACCCCTTGAGCGCAGCCAGCCCGCATCCCGGCTCCGTGGTGGTGGGGAAGTCTTTTCCAAGGAAAATGTGTCCCTGAGAAGCGATTGCCCCGGGGCAGCCCCTCCACCTGCTCCCCGCATCCCCCCGCAGCTCTGCGGGGCTGCCACGCAGGACGAGGGGCTGGGATCGTGGAGAGCCGGCCGCTGCAGGAATGTGCCCGTGGACACAGCGGGGATGGAGAGGGACGAGAGGAAAATAGGAAGGAAACAAAGAAGGAAAAGAATAACGAAAAGTAAACCGAGAAAAGTAGACGGAGGGAGATGAGAAGGCAAAGAAAACGAAGAAGGGGGGAAAAAAAAGATGGAAAGAGAGGTATAAGATAAAGGCAAATAAAGGGGGTAACGACAAAATTAAAAGGCGGGGAAAAAAGGAAATTTAAGAAAAAGAAATTGAGAGAAAGAAAAAAGAGCAAAGGAAAAATAAGGAAAACTAGAAGAAATTAAAAGAAAAGGAACAGGGGAAGCAGAGCAGGAGGGGGCGGCTGCCTCAGGTGAGATGCGGACGGGGGGTCCCTGTTAATAAGACGCTGCAAATGCTCCCTGGGGTGCTCAGCTCCCTGTGGAGCCTCAGCGGCAGCGCCGGGGGCTGCCCGAGACCCCAAATCTGCTCTGCCGGGTCGAGTCCCCCCCATCGCCCTGTCCCGAGATGGTTTCCATCTGCTCCGGCTCCTTTTTGCCTTCTTATCGTTGCGAGCGCCGGGAGCGCAGTGCGGCGTGAAAACGCATCTAAAAAACCTTTATTTTACCAATTTTTTGTCAAAGCTGCCGGACAGTCGTGGGTATTTTTATGCCTCGGGTGACAGAGGTGGAATTTTGCATCGTTCGTTTGGCTGTATAAAAACAGGATCAGCAATGGAACAGAAATATCAAGGATATTCTTCTACTGCAGCAACTGGCGATTAGTATAGGTAAAGGTAGGGGTTCCTGTGTATTTCACCAGTATTTATTCCAGATTATTTATTATATAATAATATAGTGCTACTACAGTTTAATAAATAATACTGTTACATTACTATATAGTCATTCCATAATATATTACATTATTCTATTATTCTATAATTCTGTTGTATTGTTATTTAATACTACCATACCAGACTATATAATTATATTATTTGCTATAATTCATTACTAATTCAGGAATGCTGTGGCTCTTAGAGCAGTTTATGGAGCTCGTTTTCTGTCAGGATCCATCCAAATTGGAAAATTCTGTCGCTGGGGGATCGGACACATTGAAAATGGTCCAGCAAGTGCAATATTATCTCTGTGCCTGTGCTTTGTGTGTCAGGGGGAACACAAAATCAATTCTGACAACATTTTTTTCTCCAGCCTTCTGGCACGAACGGTGTGCAGGGAATTGGAGGATTCTGCTGCTGTGCTGCAAGAAAAGCTTTCTGTTTGCTGAATGAAGAAGGGGGTTTTAGCGCTGAACCGAAATAAAATCCTTCTCCAAAGCTCATTCCGAGACGTTTCAGTTAATTATCTCTTTCAGGTTGGTAAAGGCCACAGGTTGAGTAATTCACAATAATTCGGTTTTAGTTGTTAAATGCAATTTTGCTCTGTAAAACACACCCCTGCCAGAAGGCTCCTCAAATCCACACAGGGAAAAACACACCAAAACCGCTCAGATTTTTTTAGTTTGGATTTTTCCCCCCTAACGACTACATTTTTTGATCGCAGGTTCTTAATGTGAAAATGAGAGGGAGATCGTGGATCCTTAACTTAAAAAAAAATCCTTGTGCGAAACATTGCCGACCTGAGGGCGACACAGAGAGCATTTAAATGAAGTAAATTGCGTGGATATATCCTGCCTCTTTTTTTTGTCTTGATTTACTGCCTCAGAATCATTTCAGAGCCCTTGAAAGTTGCTGTCCGTGGATTTGAACTCTCATTTCAAATAAGGAGTATTTGTAAGGAGTGGGAGGGTGTTTGGCTCAGCCTGAACCCCCCTGTCAGCCTCCAGCTCTGGAGGTGCCTGATCACAGCCCATCCCCTTTCCTTTCCAGGTGTTGAACCTTAAAAATACGGAATATTTTGGGAAGAATGTGACACAACCTCCGTATTAACAGCGCTCAGAGATCTGGGGACAGGGACTGCCTGTCCCTCAAACCCTCATCCAGCCGTGACTCCAGAGGTGCTGAGAACGTTCTGACTCTGGTGGCAGCTCTGGGTGCTGGGAGGGACAACCAGCACCTTCTCAGATGGAGTCCCTGTCTCCTCCCTCAACACCCCCAGGGGCACAGAAACATGGAATCATCTAGGTTGGAAAAGCCCCCCGAGACCCATCAAACCCAACCTGACAGACAGTGCCTGCCTCTCTTTGGTGAACGTTTCGTGGCTCCTGCAGCACTCTGAAAGAGAAACAAAACTCCCTCCAAATATTTTCCTTTAGATTAAGGTCTTGCTTACTGTTAAGCCCACATGGAAACCCTGGCCTAGGTGTAAATCTTTGCAGGATCAGCTTATTAACCTCTGCCCAGCTCTGCAAACAAACGCCCCACGTGCTCGCGGGCTGAAGGGCTGCTAAATCTATTGCCTTTGTTTTCTTATTGAAATGGATTTCTCCTGGCCACGACCGAGTGGGAAGGCCGCAGGCTTGGCAGGGGACGGGATGCTGAGCTGTGCTCGTGGAAAAACACATCCCACAGGCTGAAATAGCACCGGGGAGGCTTGTTGGGCTTGGCACGGCGTGTCTGCAGAGCAGCTGCACGCAGGTGGCCCCGGGGGGAGGGCAGGGAATCTCCTTCTCCTGGAAAATATTTCGGGGGAGATTTGGGGACGTTTGCTCACACCTAAGTCAGCCAGGTTTTATGGAGATGGTCCTCTGTTGGGTTTGTGTGCGGTCTTCTCATCCAGAGGGAGTCCTGGAGAAGGACTGCAGTGGGGAAGGAGGGGAGGTACGTCAGGGTGACCTGAAAGGTGACATAAATAACCCATTATCTCCCAGAGGAGTAACCTGCCCTGATGTTCAGCCAACAATGGGCTCCACCAGCCCAGTGCCAAGGTCTCACCTGAGCCAGGAGCCTGTGGCTGATGCAAACACACCTTGGGGTGGGGGGGCAGCGCTGCCTTCCCCCTTCATTTGTCCCCCCCAGGCAGCCCAGACACATCTCACAAAGAACAGACCTTCCCCAACAGGTTTGCTCCACGTCTGGCTGGGTGTTTTTGGTGGTGAGACATGCCACAGGTTAAATTTTATAGTGCTGAATTTGGCACTGAATATTATAGTGCTGAACATCACAATTCCTCTGCAGCTCTTCACGGCCAGTGCCACACTTCAGAGCCCTCAGCAAGGGCACTGGCTCGGGGATGTGCTCAGCAGGTCATTCCAGCGAGCCCAGAGCTCCACGGAGCAGCTCCAGAGCGTTTCACAGGGTTCAGAGCCATTTAGTGGCAGGTAAACTCTTTTCAGGGATCATTTCCCACCAGAAACTTGTATCGGCGTGAAAATGCACCGAGGTAGCAGGGCCAGGGCGAGGGGAGCAGCAGAGAACGTTATACCCATCATAAAGACCCTGAAAAATCACCACAAAACTCTGTTTGCTTCTCCCTGTGTGGGACACGGGGGATATAAAATGGGATTTACAGCACATAAAGCCGTGAAGAGCTGCCTTGTCCACTCTGCCCACCTCCTCCAGCCCTGAATCCCTTGCCAGGCATTTCTCCAGTGATGCTCCCGTTGCTTCCCATTCCCTCCTGCACGTGCTGGCAGCTCCTCCTCACCCAAGGCTCTTAGAATTCAAAACAGGGGGAGCCAAAAAACACCTTCTCCTCACTGCTCTGCCTCCCTCGGTCTGCAGAACTGGCAGGAGACAATGAAAATAAAGCAACAAGGAGTTATTTATGGCCCTATAAGTTGTTTTCACTGAAGTCTTTCTTCAGGAGGCAAAAGAAGATCTCTGAGCAAAATGGGTCCTTTAAGCAGGTGGGATTGAGTAAAAATGGTTTGAGAAGCAAAAGATTTCAGTTTTTGGACTCTTTTTTGAGAAAGTGGCTGGAAAAGTTTCATGTTCATTTCAGGGGAAAACAAACATGTTTTTTTCATCTTTCTGATCCAGGTTTGATGGGAAGTGCTTTGTTAGTCTGCTTTGAAAGAGGGAGGGAAAAACCCTCCAGGTTGTTTCTTTTTAAATATTTCCTGGAAGGAAGGCACAACATTTTGCTCTTGTAAGAAAATCCATTCATGGCACTGATCTGCAGCTCTGGGGGCAGATGGAGTGGGACATTCCATCCTGTGGGAAGCCAGGCATCTCCCAGGGAGCCTTCACGGATCTGGCTGCTTCTTCTCTCTGTGGAACTCACAGCCATGAGATCAGTTCCAAAAGACTTTCAGTAAGGCATAAAACTGGAGCTCAGGTGAAGGCTGCTTACCTGGGAGAGCAGCAAGCCTTGGACTGGGAACATCTGGGATGGGCATTGCAAGCAGAGTGGCTCCTTGCTGGAATTCCCCCTCCAAATCCAGCACTGGCCCTGCAGGGAAGGGGGTTCTTTGAGTTATTGTGTGTTATCGGAAGTGTGCGATGCCAGAAAGCCTCGTGGATGGCGGGGCCAGTAATTGGGATAAAATGGGAACGAAATTTCACATCTTGTACTGGCAAGAGGCAAATGGAAGCTCAATTTGGAAAGGCTGCTCACAAACAATGCTCCTGCCACCCATCCAACGGCACTGCGAGCAGAGCACAGGATCCATTCTGGTTCCCATTTATTTGCTGGAATTGTGGGGGATGTCAGGAGAATTTAATACACATGATGCAGGCACATGAATAAGCTGGATCCTTTTCTGGGAACGAGCATTCCAAAGGCTCCATGTGGTTCCCCATCTGAAGAGACGTGGGTATTTATTTCAGGAGATCTGGACTCCATTTCAGGCAGGGAAAATCCCACTGAAGGCAGCGGAGGAGCTTTCTGCTCACGTCGAGGGATCTCAGAGCCCCCACTCAGGAATGCACTTAAATCACGGGCTTAACTTTAAAGCCAGGCTTAAGTCTTGCTTTTGGTGAAAGATGAGGAATTTAAACAAGCCTTCCTGTGCTTACCTGGCTCCGAGGTTGGCTGATGTTCACAGCACAGCGAGGCCAGGCTTGTAAAAGAAAAACTGCAGGAACAGCCCCTGCTGGAAGTTTTATGGATGCAGGTTGTCTGTCAGGTTATCTGGCCAGTGCCACAGATGGAGGCAGAGCCCTGATTTCCCAGAATTGTTGGCATAAATAACCTGGATGTGCCCAGCCAGCAGCTCAGATGGATTTGGGGACCCTACCCCATCCTTCCCCCCTCAGCCACCTTTTCCACCATGTGAGGTGAGTGATTTTCAGCACAAATTCCCCCTCATGCCTTCCAACACCTCTGCCTTCACCTTTTAGTGGCATCAAAACACCATTTCCTCTCCCGAATCCTCCTCCCAAAGTGTGACCTGGCCCAAGGGGTGGAGGGAGACCCCCAGAGGGCACAGCCTGGCCCAGGTCACTGTCCCCCAACACACATTGGTGAGTGACCCATTGCTGGTCCTACAGGAGCCCAATGGCTCCAATTCCCCCCCAGGGACCAGTTGCTGTCAGCCAGGACGCAGCAAAAAGGGAGCATCTTCCCCAGGGAACAACATTGATGGCTTAAAATCCAAGTCTGCAGCTCAGGCAGGGGGAAGATGGGATTCCCTGAGATGGTTTGGGGTGGGATGGAGGGACTGGGAGAGCACAGGTGCAGGAAACCCTCTGGAGTGATAGACAGCACCTTATCTACTTCTATTAGGAATTTATTTCTCCTCTCCCAAGCCCTCACACCGGCTGAAGGAGTGACCAACATCTGCAGTGATTAATTTCCTCGGGATTAAGTTCCTCTGAGTTAAAACAACAGATAAGAGCTAATAAGGGGAAACATCCCCATCCTAAACGCAGCTTTGGCATTTACCATTTGAAATAATTTATATTCTCTGGTCTGGTGGGTTTGTATCACCAGACTTAATGACTGTTTCTGTTTAATTTTCAGATGCTTAATTGCAGTAGAACACTTCAACACCATTAAATTAAAACAAGCTACCAGCTTTTCCTTGCCTGCGCTGCTGGCCTGGCTCCAAGGGACATTTAAAGCAACCTCAGATGTTTTATTCCTGCCACACAGGCTGCTCCCTTCCCAAAAAAAGGAGTGTGTGTGTGTCGGGGCAGGGGGGTGCCTAAACCCACTGACATGGGAGCAGGAAAAACAACTTCCAGGCAGGAGACACTTGAGTGGAGGATGTGTTCCCTCCTCAGGAGCAGCTTTGTGGTACCCAGCCCTCCTCACACTGCCAGGGAAAGGGTTTAGGGGCCAGAAGAACCCCAAAATGGGAGCAGATCTCAGAGAGGAGCCATCAGCCCCCAGCCTTGATAGTCTCCCCCTCATCAGCCCAAGCTCTGATGGAAAAGCTTCTCTTGAGGGGCTTATCTGGGGCAATTTCACATCTTTGAGCAAATTTTCCAATGTGGAAGTGCTTTGGGTACCAGGTACCTATTAAAAAGGAGCAACAGGAAACGGAGCTCCTCCATAAGTTAATATTCTTGGGTAATGGATGTTTAGAGTTAGTATGTGTCTTTACAACATCATTCATAGGGGTATTGTTCGCTCCTGACAGATTTTCTTTTAAGATTAATGTGCTTATGAAAACCTTGTGCCCCGCTCCATGAGCAGAGCTGGAAATCCATCAGCAATGCCATGGCCATGACACAAGGCCGGGAGAGCAGAGCAAATGACAAACAGAATCTGGTTTTTCAGAGAGCGGAGGAGAAATGATCTGAAGCCAAATCTGGCCCCTCTCCATCCACCCTTCCCGTCCTGCTGCTGGCACCGCCGGGGACCAGGGAGAGAGTCAAAATACAGGCGAGGGAGTGAAAGAAAACACAATTAATTGGGGGGTAAAAATAACCCGGACCTGCCAGCGCTTGGACTCTTTTTAGCAAACAAGCACATGGAAAACTCGTATAAAGTTTAAAGACTCTTGAAGCCAAACACGCTTGTTAGACACATAAATAATTTCATCGGAGATCAGCGGAAACAATGCAATTAGGGGAGAGTTGCATTTGGCACGTTGGGATTGCATCCAGTTGACGTGCATCCCTGTGAAAATTCAAACATCATGGAGCACGCCCCCAGCTCCTCTCGGCTGCCAAAGCTGGGGAGGTTTTGGGGGGGTTTCATGGGTTTTTAGTGTTTGCTTGCCTGACCCTAATTAGACAAGACAAGGGGCTGGCCTCCCTGCTGCAGGAGAGCAACCAGCACAGAGAGGAAGGCACAGGGTTAAGTGGGACATGATGGATTTGGAAGCAGGGGGGGCATTGCAGGGAGTACCAAACCATCGCTGGTAGGTGATGGTGGGGCTCAGCCTGCCCGAGGAAGGAGCTGTGGCAAGAGGGGATGCTCCTGTGCTGCTCTGTGAGGCTGTGTCATCCTTCCCACACTCCCAGAGGGTTTGCAGAAAGCTGAATGGGATTTAGGAAGGGGAATAAGGAAACAGGGGACATGGGGAGGGAAAAACCTTATATGATACTTGGGCAAAGGTGGCCTTGTATTCACACCTGTGTCCTGGGAAACGGGAGGAATGAGGAAACCATCCATGTCCAGCCAGTCCAGGGGCCACTGAAGACAAAACCCTCCAGCCACCCCAATCCGGGCTGGGAGAGACCAAAACAAGTCTTAAAACAACATTTGTGCCAGGTTACCTGATCCTGGTGTGGGGCTGAATGTGAGAACAGCCCGGCTCCAGCCTCTTCTCTTCTGTGCTGATCATTATCTCAAGAGGAGACACAATGGTCTGTTTTTCTCTCTGTTACAGATATCTGAAAAATAACACTTAAAATTAATTTCCTTCTCCAGAGTCCTTGAGCAACGAGCAAACAGAGGAGGCAGAGACCCAGTTGTCCACACTCCTCACAGTGAACCTGCTCTGCTCCTGGAAACTCCTCACCCTGAACTAATAAAGCCTCTCATTAATCAGAACAAGATTAATTTTCCTCAGAAAGCCCAATGGTTGAAATCCCCTGGGACTGCTTTTCCCCCTCTCCTGGGAGCCTGAGCAGCATTTCCAGCTTTCCAAGGCAATGAGACTGGCAGGGTGAATGCATGCACATCCATCTATCCTTTTGCCCCCCATTCCCTGGTGCCCACCCTCCCACTTTGCCATCCACTGCCAAACATCAACAGCAGCCTCAAAAACCTTCATTTCCTACCACTAGAACACAGAACTGGGGGAGAGTCACAGTCTGTGCCCCTGCCCCAGGGGAGGGAAAAAGTCCCCAAAACTGCTTATTACTCTTTCTAGAGTCATTTTCTCCAGAGTGGGCTGAGCCACCATCCTGCCCTTAAGTGCTCCCCACAGCCCTCCCAAAAGGCAGCTCCATGCCAAGGAGCTTGGCCTGGCCAGCAAAAGAGGGATGATGAGGCCAGGAAGGGTGAAAGAATATCCCAGGATAACGTATTAGGGGGAAAAAAAAGAGAATCCAAGTCACTTGACAGGGCAAACTCCCTTTCCCCCAGCCATGTGGTATGTCCATGGTCAGCTACAACTCCCTTATCTCTTATTGAGGATGTCTGAGTCCCAAAACACAATCTGGTGGAGGCTCAAAGCCTGTTTTCCAGGACAGATCAGTTCTGCAAAGGCTCTGGTTTCTGCTCTGTCACTTCCTACCATCACCATCGTCACTTCTCAGATAGGTGGTGGCAAAGCTGGGCTGGCACAGCCAGAGCAGCACATGGAGCCACATCCACCCCTCCAGCTTCTCCTGGAAAATCCCAGCAAGCAGAGGCCTGTTGGGCAGGAAAGCAACCCCTGAAGGGGATATCTTTCACCTCTTTGTGACTTCTTCCACAAATACCCCATCCTTCAACACCTTTTTGTTGACAGAGTCTCTGTCAATACAGCCTGAACTTCAAACTTGATACCAATCTGCACAGCGAGGAACCGGTTGCGCCAGAAGTGCTGCTGGGAGAGGTGTCTGGGTGGAAACCCTGCCCTGACACGGGGGGCTGCCATGGAATTTGCTTGCACAGAATCATTCCAGTTGGAAAAGAGCTCTGAGATCCAGCCCAGCCAGTGACCAAGCCCCACCTTGTCACCCAGCCAGAGCACTCCTTGGACACCTTCAGGGATGGGCACTCCAAACCACCCTGGGCAGCCCCTCCCAGTGTCTGCCAACCCTTCCTGTGAAGAAATTCCTCCTGAATTCCCTTTGTGGCAGGACATCTCCCCTCATGCCTGTGCAGATTCCACCCACCTGGATGCAGGACATCCAAGGTTCTCAAAAGCTGCAGATGCTGTTGAGCTGCTCCATCAGGGTACTTTTAACATGAATTACCTTTAAAGTGCTAAAATTCTCTTTGATACAACAGGACACAGAGAATAAGCCCATGGCTTTGAAAATCCTGCTGCCACAGAGGGGCTTTTCAAATCCCTGGGTGCTCAACTTGCCACCAGCACCTTCACCTTCATTCCAGAGGAAAAGCAAAGGCAGCAGCGAGTTATGGGTCGGTGTAAAGGAGGAGAAAGCAGGAAGCTTCTAGAGAGAAAAACAGCAAACACGCTCCAGTTCCGGCAGGGCCAAGGTCAGAGGGGAAGAACCACAACCTGGTGCCAAAAGGGAATTGTAGAAACTGGCAGAGCCTGGGATTCCCAGGAAGATTTGCCTGGGAAGCATCTCCAAAGAGCCACAGGAGCTGGTTTTATCCCTGCTAGCACTTTGTCACAGATAACTTTGGGGGCAGAGCGTGGATGGAGGTGGCCACACACCTGAGGGAGCAGCTCAGGGCAGCTGAACCCCACAGGACAGCAATTCCGAGGGGAAAATCCACATGGAATAGCAGAATGGGACTGTAGAACTCACCTCGGCAGGAGTGCCTTCCACCAGACCAGATTTTTCCAAGTGCCATCCAACCTGACCTTGAGCATGAGCGGAAAGAGTTGTTTATTTCATTAACCTTTTCACTGAAAAATTCTCTAAAAAAAAAAAGGCAAAAAGACTTAAATGTCAATGTTTACAGACGTAAAAATACAAATATTTCTGTTATTTTTTTTTCCCAGTATTATATTTAAGGAGAAAAGGACCATCAGAGGTGAAGGAGGCACCTTTATCTTATCAGCCATCATTTTCGGAAATGTAAAGGTCTGAACGTTGGGAATAAAGTCCATCAGGGGACCTTGGCAAAATTCAGAAACATTTAAGGATTGTCAGCACTACCTCTCTCCCTCCCCATGTGCGTTTTGGGCAAGGCTTCAAGTATTTAAAATAAGGGGAGGAGGAAAGTAAATTGTTCTCAAAAAATAATTCCTCAGGTGAAAGGAAGTCCGGGCTGAGGTGGGTTTTTTGGTGGTGAGAGGTTTTGGGATGGCTACCAACATGAGGCAGGTTGTGTTTCCACCACCACAGTCTCGTAGCAGGTCAGGGCACAGCAAACCGATGTCAGAATCGAGTGGAAAGTCTTCTGAAGTGGGAAAAGAGGGGGAAAAAAGCTGAGAGAAGAGGCAGAAGCGGCTGCCGGGCTGGAGGGGCCGCCTGCGGCTCCCTCTAGTGCCGCTTCCCAGAGGTGCTGGGTACCAGGGATATCTTATCCCGCATCCTGGCGAGGGAAAACCTCCTCTGGATGGGGAACAGGGAGCAGAGCTCGCCCCGGGGTGCCTGTGCAGTGCTATTCCCTGCTCCAGCCCGCAGGACATCAGGACTTTTTGGAAGCCGGTGCCACCAAACCCCACCAGGCAGAGCCTGCAGGCAGCTCCTCAGGGACCCCGAGCAGCACATCCTCGTCTGGCACATCATCCCTGCCAGGATCCTTCCATGGCAAACCCCAGAAAGCGTTAAAAGCCATAGGAAGGGAGATGGGATGGACCTGGGTTTATACCCGTGTCGCTGCCAACACACACAGAAGTGCCACAGGGCAAATATTTGCCCTGATCCAGCCCGTCTGCAAAGAGGAGCTGCAATAAATAACAGTGGGGCTCTCATGGGTGAGCAGCACCCAACCCCAAGCCCACCCCAGCACCCAGCTGGAGCCTTGGCTCTGCCCCACACACAGCCCCCCAGTCCCACCCGTGTCCCCTCCAAGGAAGAGGGACAGTCACCAAAAGCCTCCCCGTGAGGCAAGGGATGGTGTCAGGTGCCAAAGCACCACGGGCACAGCGCTTGTCCAGTCGCTCAGGGACAGCCCCAGCCACCAAATCTGTGTCCCAGCCAGGAGCAGCCTCTGCCCGCTGTGCCCTGGGTGATGCTCCCACCCCAAGAGCTCCCCAAAGCTCCTTTTCCCGGAGTCACTGTCCCCACACGGTGCCATCTCCACCCTCTCCCTGCACAGCACCCTCCAGGAGCGGAGCTGGCAGCAGTGACCGCGTGTGACAAGGGGGGGACAGACACGGGACAGCGACACAGAGGCCACCCGGAGCACGGAGGGGTGGAAAGTGGAAAGCTGGTGGTGCTGCAGCTTCGCAGCGTGCCGGGAGATGGCAATCTCCATCTTCTGTCCCTGCTCCGGGAAGGAAGTGCCCAATAAAGCCTTTACACCCCAGATAAGTCCCGCGAGGGGAAACACCTCCCCAGCCTTTCTAAATGAGAGGGGATTTATTGTCGTGTTTAACGCAATAACGTGTATTTGCCCTGCGGGGCATTATCTCCCTCCGTCTTCTCGAATAAACTACAGAAAATTAGAGTGTCCCGGTTATCTGTTTGCTATCTGCCGTGGGATTAGAGGCTTCATGAACTAAGCTTTGAATCAACAATGTTTTATTGGTTCATGTCACTGAAGGCTGGTTACGAGCGAGCTAAATAAGACATCAAGCCTCCCTCCCTCCTTCCCTGCCTCCCTCTGCTGGGCTCGAGCACTGGGGATGCTGTCACGGCTCCTCTTTTTGGGAGGGGAGAGGAGAAGGGGGATGGCACTGAGGTTTCCAGCTTTGCCTCTCTTCCATGGGGGCTGAAAGATCCGAGGGCGTTTCCCCTCCTGAGAAAGGAGAAGGGGGTGACCACTCATTAAATCCCTGCTCCTCCACCATGTTTCTAGGGATGGATTTAAACATAGAATAAAGAAAACAACTTGGGAATCCGTGTCCTCTTTTCCAGAGGTCCCTGTCACCCCGAGTCCCTCTCAGCTCTGGGAGATGGATGAGAAGAACAAGCTGCAAACACAAGCACAGCAGAACAGGAGGGCAAAGGGAGGGGGCTTGTGACCTGTGATGTCTCCCTGACCATCAGGATGGGCAGGGGAGGGTCTGCCAAAGCCCAGGGCCAGCCAATCTCCTCCCCTTGCCCAATTCTGAGCAAGTTTTGCCTATTTTTAAAAAAGATGGTGAAAGGGTCATTCCTAAGGAGGCACCAGCCCCAGCCCACCTTTAGCAAGCTCATCCCATAGGCATGTTTGGATTCCAATGACATTTCCCAGCCCCTGGGAGATGGCCCAAAATGGGCAGCCAGGTCTGAAGTCGTGATGGACCTTGGACCTTGTGACTCCCCTGGTTCCACAGAGTCCAGGAGCAGGGAAGTGGTGAAGCAGCACATTTGCTTTATTGCCCACTGTTCCAGCCACAGGGAGGCTTAGCTGCCCCTCCCAGGTTTCTGAGGAGAAAGAGAAACATGGAGATTTGATTTTCCATAATTAAGCAAAAGCACGAGGTTCTTAAATAGGAGGCGTCACTACTAGGGATCCCCACTTTCCCCACATCATATAAGGTGCATCTCCCTTATCTTGCTGGGGAGGGAAAGGCAGACACTTATTCCCCAAAAAACTGCTTGCAAACACATTGGTGGGATTCTCCTTCTCCTCCTTCCTACTCTTTTTTTCACCTTTTAATTTTATAAAAGCAATTCCATCACTGCAAAAGTCAATTGAGGGGTGACAGTGGTGCACAGTGTGCAGCGTTGCTATTGGGAATTCGTGCTCAGAGTGTGGCTGGAGCTGCAAATTCCCCCTCACATGAAATAACCTTTGGATCTGTGCATAGAAGACATGCAGCCGGGCTGCTCCCTCAATAAGATGTCCTTACTTCGTTTTTCTATTACTGTTATCAGAGAGGATCAAACCAGACAGATGCATTTACTGTTTTCCATCAAAAGATAATAAAAAGAAACAGTTTATAAAATCAGATTATATGAAAAATTGCCTAATGATTATAATTTCTAAACCCGCTGCTGAATAATGATGTATTCAAGAGTTGTCATCGAGTGATGAAAGAAAGCTAATATGAAAGATTTTGCCTCTGAAGAATGACTACAGATGAATTGCACAGAGATACAATCCTCCGATAAAGGACAATAAGAGCCTCTAGAACACTTAATAATAGACTACTCAGGATGAGTTGAGTATTGCAATAAAAGCCCATAAATTAAAAAGTTTCAAAATGATTTCTGATAAAAGACATGCCAAGGTGAAATAAGAAAAGGAAAGAATCCTTTAAATCAACAGATACACTGGCTCCAGCACATTAGGTAATGGAAAACATGCTCTATAAACTCCAAATAATTGATTTTAGAAAGAATGCTGTCACACTTTATACAAGGTAGGCTTTTCCTTGGCAAAGCCCTTCTGTAAGTGGAACTGGGGTGTGGATGGATGTGCTGTGGATGATGGGGTGGCTCAGCTGCTCCCATGGGTGCTGTGCTGCTGAGTCCCTGCAAGGAAGAGCCCAAGGGTTAGGGACAGACCTGCAAACAGAGGAAAGAGTGGCTTTTCAGGGCCACCTTGGGCACCAGCTGGGCACGTCACAGCTCCCAGAGCAACACCAGGCTGTCCCAGCATCATAGAAAAGCCAAACACAACCACATCTTTGATGACCCCCTGGCTGCTGATGGGCCTTCCTGGCTGAGCCAGATGGGATTGCAGAGTCACCCTTTCCTTGGGCCACTCCTGGATGCACCCAGCTCATGGCCTGAGCCAGTGCTCCTGCCAGGAGGAAGGTGGAAGGTGGTTTTCCCGTGTTCTCCATGGTCTGAAATGCAGATGTATGTGCTTAAACCAGCCCTGCTGCCTCTCTGTGGCACAGGGACACCGATGATTTATTAGAAGCTGAGACAGCATATATTATTCATGTTGGAAGCAAGGAAAGGTCTTTGATATGTATCTGAAAAAGCTTCAAATCCATAAAAGAGATAAACTTGTATGAATAGTGTCACCCAGAGTAGAGATGGAACTCTCAGACACATCTTCCTATCAAATAACACAGCATAGGACAACTACTCTTAAACAATCAGGGCACTAATTTCACTTAAAAGAGAACTCCATTACCATATTGCTATGGGAGCAGAGCTGCTCTGGGTGTGCTATTAAGGCTTTGTTTGCCGTGGGTGTGCACACCCCACCAGCCCTGCTCAGAGCAGATTTCCCTCTCAGTCCCACTGGTTTGGGCTCAAAAATACATCAGTCACCCCAAAGTCCACCTCACTTGGGCAGTGAGTGAGGGAATGACAGGATCTGTCAAGGAGCCCTTCAGTCCTGAGTGAGTTGTTGCACCCCCACAGGTCTCCTGCCAGCACTGGGATTAGACAGTGACTAATTACAGCTTTATTTCCTTTAATAAAGAGACACAAGCATTGGGCACAACTGCGGATGAAAACAATAATCACAAAGTCTCCCACTAAATGTCTGCAATTAGAGTATTCACTATTAATTGCGCTCATTAACCTCACTCACAGAGCAGCTGCCAGAGAAGCAGCTCCAGTGCTGGCAGCATCGTGGAGCATCCCTGCATCATCCCCCTGCCATGCAGGACCAGCCACAGGGACCATGGGAGTGTTTCCCCCTGGTCCACACGCAGCAAGGGTGGGGAAAGGGGGAGAAGTGGATTTTGAGGCTCGTGAGCATCAGAGGGTTTGCCGTTGCTGGTTGCCTGGGAAAAGAGAACCCCTGGCCACCAGTGCTCAGTTAAAAGCAATTATTTGTGGCAACAAACTCAGGCCTACAACACCCAACACAGGGCTGGAGTCCCCATGGGAGCCAAGCCCTGAAGGAAGTGGGGCCAGGCAGCACATTCCCACCCAGCACACTTTCCCCCAGACACCCTGCATCCAGCTCTCCATCCCTACTGCTGCTCCTGCTCAGCTTTGGTTTGGTTGATTGGGTGTTTTTATTTATTCCTCTCAAATGATTTCTATTTTTAACTTCCTCAACTCCAAGAAAACCCTTTAACTTTCCTGTAGGAGCTCCAATTCTCACAGCTCGTTCCCAGAGAACACAACACAACAAAGCCCAGGAGCCCAAGCACCCCTCAATAAAGCACCCCCTGTGCTTCCAGGGAGGGCACAGCCCCCTTCCATCTGGCACTCAGGGTCGGAATTAGAGGAGAAGGATTGGTTTCCTCATTTTCCCTGTCTCCAGAAGGATCTATCTTTATGTCACCTCGTTATTTCTCCTGCACAAAGCTGCTACCGAAGCCCAGCCGTGCTGGAGGCAGAACAACACAGAGAGGGAACAGAACATCCCTTAACACTTCCAGCCCAAACTTTATACCCTTGCTTGTGCTGCCAGGCTTTATACCCTCTCCAGCCAAATGCCCCTAATCAAGGGCTGCCTGAGATACCCAGAATCCCTATAACCCCAGCCCATGGGGCACAGATTTCAGCTTCTTGACCCCACCACATCCCCTGTGAGCCCTCAGTGCTCTGAAAAAGGGGCTGCCCCAGCTCTCCGACCCCAAACTAGTCTCAGAGCCCTTTCTGGGAGAGACTCAGTCCCTTTCTGCTTGGCTTTCTTCACCAGAATATTCATATTTTCCCATCTGCGCCTCATTTTAAAGCCCTTTTTCTCCCTTCCTTCCTTTTTTGACAGCAAATGTGATGCTTTTGTCCCCGTTCTTTCTCTGGCTCTGATCCTGTGAACAAAAAATAAATGCCAGAGCATCTGAAGTGGCCGTGCAGTGGGTAAAACCCTGGCTCCCTTGAAACCGAGAGTAAAACACCCATTCATTCCCCTCCGCCGCCGCCTCACCCCGTGACTTCAATGGGACAAACTCACAGGGCATAAAGTTGTTTGTTGTCCCTTAAATGGCTCCATTGTCTATTGTTGGGGCCCTTTCCTGAGCTCTAAATCTTCCTTTAGCTCTGCTCCCTGCCTGTCCCAGGGCCCGCAGAGGACACACACCCTCCAAACACGGCTCCTGATGTTGCTCGGAGCGAGGGCATATTTATCCTAAATGCCTTTTCTGCTCCGTTTGTGAGGGTTTGTGCTGCAGCCACAAGGAATAACCTCATTTTCCCCCCAAGGAAGGGTAAGGGGTGTATTTTGGCTGCCCCCCTGCCTGTGTCTCTGCCTCCAGCCCCATCCACCTGCACCCCAAGGCTGCAGCTCTGCTCAGCTCCTCCAGCCCCAAAAACAGGCAGAGCTGAGCTTTGCTGTGCCAAATCCTTGGGACTGGAAGGGACTAAGGAGAAAGAGCTTTTTTCCAAGAGTACATGTTGCTGAATACATTAGGCATGGTTCCTCTCCAGAGCCTCGTGCCTGCCGAAATCGGAGATAAAAGGTCCTTGTCCTCCCAAAATCAGCTGCCTTTCGAGAACAGGGGAAACAAAAATATCTTGGATCAGTGATCCAAGCAGGCCTTTCTGGGAAATCATAGAATGCTTTGGGTTGGAAGGGATCTATGAAGCCCATCTCGTTCCACCCCTTCTGCCATGGGTAGGGACACCTTCCACCAGCCCAGCTTGTTCCAAGTCCTGTCCAGCCTGGCCTTGGACACTTCCAGGGATGAGGCAGCTTCTCCAGGCAACCAGTGTCAGGTACCTTATGTAAATTGATCCTCTTTTAGTTTTAATTAGTTTAAAACCATTCAAAAAAACCTGCACCCGGCTCAGTTTGAACTACTACAAATGCCCAAATCTGGCCGCTTTTGGGGGATGCAGAATTCCAGGTACGAGGCTGGGGAACTGGGGAAGGCACATCTGTCCCGCCTCCAGCCCGCTCCCTGTCCCTCCGCTGGGCGACATTTCCCCGCTCTGAGCTGATTTTGGGAGGCTTCAGGGCTGGTTTAATTCAAATACCCTTTTGCCGGGCCGAGATGCGGGGAGCGGCCACACGGTGTCAGCGCAGATCGCCGCATCCTCGGCCCCGCACCACAGCCCCGCACCCGCATCCGCGCCCCCGACCCTGCAGGGTCCCTTCTCGGTGGTCCCCCCGGTTCTGCTCCACCCGCTCTGGGAAACACGGGGTGCCATCCCTTTGTTTCCCCAGGGTCGGGGGGCAGATGCTCCTGGCAGCTTTCCCTGCTCTGGGCAATGCCCCGTCCCGGGGAGCCCCAAACTGGAAAGGGTGAAGGGCCAGCAAGGCTGACCCAGACAGAGCTCTCCTGTCCCAGGAAAGGGCATGGATGGGGCCGAGTGGTCCCAAACCAATTACAGACACTTGGTAATGTCAGCAGGCATTGCCTCTTCTCTGGCGTGGTTTTTCCTTTCACTTTCCTTTCTTCTGCCCACTTCCTTGTGTTCATTCCTCTGCCTCATCCTCCTTGTCCCATCAATCTCCTGCTGCAACAGCCTCAGGGAATTCCCAGCCCTGGCCTTCCCTCCACGAACCCAAAATCGCATCCTGGATTCCCAGAGTGCCTTGAGTGGGGAGGGACATTAAAACTCACCTCATTCCAACCCCCTGTCAGTGTCCAGCACACCTTCCACTAGCCCACATTGCTCCAAGCCCATCCAACCTTTTCCTTCCCTGAGGTTTTTAGCAGCCCTGAGTGCTACCCAAGCACCGAGAAGATCCCATTTCATCCCTCACAGGACCCAGGGAATCCTGCAGTGACAGCCAGGTCTCCCCCTTCCCTCCTCCTCCACTCTCAGGGGGTGCTCAGAGGACCCTTTGGCTTTGCACAGTCACTTTCCATCTCACAGTTGCCCAAACCAGTAATAGAAAATCCCAAGAAATTACAAGTTCTGCTTCAAACATAACTTTTAAACTGCAACAGATTTCTCTTCCCTCCCCTTCAGGTGCCCTTTGAACGCTCCTGTTTCAGTTTTTCCACTACAAACAGCAATTTTTCTCCCCCTTTCAACCAGAGCAGAGATCACGCAAGAATCTCGCAGCAAAAATCCGACAAATGAGGCTCTAAAACTAGATATGTATTCTGGGGGTTCCAATAAATGGGATCAATAAGCCTCAAGTATGATTTTATGGCCTTCTGGAATATGAGACTGATTTAGCAGAGCCATCTGAGCAGACACTTGGCAATCATCGAGAGGCAATTACTGGGACCAATTTGGGAGATTAGGGAAAGGCAATCATTCCCCTTGGCCAGAGCTGCCCCACTTCAGCACAGCCAGGCCCTGGGTCACACCAGCATTCCCAGGGCTTGGCAAATAGGAAAGCCCTCACTGAGGCACAAGGTAAGCAGCAGCACAGCCCTGCAGAGCAGAGCAGCACATGCTCACACTACATAGGAGTGTTCAGAAACTTTGGATGGAAGGAAAACTCCAAATTTCAAGACAGTTTCCCTTTCTTTGCACTGCAGCCATTTCTGGAGCCTGGTATTGGCCAGAACTCTGGTTTCCTGCCAAAGGGACCTGAACTGTTGAGGTCTCAGCCCACACTTCATCAGCCAGGGCACTAATGGCAATTTAGGAGTGATGGGCACAAAATGGTGCCAGATTCCTGTGCCTCTAAAAGACACTCTGCAAATCAAAACTGTTATTGCCCCAACCATATTGTTGGTATAAGCAACTCCAGGACAAATACCTGTTTATGGGGGGCAAGAATTAAATCCAAGTGCTCCACCTTGGCCATGAAGGAAGCTGCTGGAATTAAACCCAATCTTCCAGGCAGTAAAACAGTGGCCTGAGTCGTTAGGGAAGAATACAGCTTTATAAATCCTCCGTGACACCACAGGGCACTGGGGCAGCACAGCACCTTCCCAGAGCCCCAGGAGCTGCTCACGGAGCTGCAGAGGGACAAAATTAAACAGGCAGTAATTAACAGGCAGTAGGACCACTACAGGTTTCCTTTTGCCTGAACAAGCAGGTTCCTGGTTTCATGGCATCCCTCCTCTTGCTCCCACATCAGGTTCTCCCAGGGAGTGTGTCAAGGCACATTCCAGAGCGATGTGGCTGGAGAGGCGCCTTCAGACGGGTGCGTCGCAACGTGCCTGACAACATTATATTCCGCTCCAGCTCTTCACACAACCTTCAATTTATTTCTAAGCCCCTGTGTTTATTTAACCGAATCTGCCTTCCGTCATTTGGAGCAGCAGCACTCAACCTTTAAACAGCCCGAGAGCCACTTCAGCCCGCAGCACACGAGGCGGGGAGTCACAAAAGAGCCGCCGCTTTGTGCCGTGGGCGCCCCGAGCCCCGTGGGATTCATCCTGCCCGAGCCCCGTGGGAACAGCACCCGCGAGCGGCTGTGCCAAGGCTGGGTCACCAGGCAGGCAGGGGGGGCTGAATGGCTCTAGGGTTTGGGCTTGGGGGGAATAGACCCTCGGACATCTGAGCCGTAGGTTTTTGGCAGGCTAAGCCATCCTTCACATCCTCCACCCTGGTGTCACTAAGAGAGATGCAGGGGTGACCAGCACCACCCCTTCCACAGGTTTGCAGGCACCATATCACCATGTCCCTCTGACACCAGAGAAGACACTGGCTTGTTCAATTATTTGGGAGCATCACCACTATGCATCTGCCTCCAGAATGACCCCTTTTTCCCAAGCTTCTCCTACACTCCAGAACTTCCCGGCTACCAGGGGAATCCAAGGGATACATCAGACCCATCCATAGAGGAGCAGCCACGGTGCTGTGCCCTCACCAATGCCCTGACACCCAGCATCTCCCATCCCACCAGCACTACCCCTCTGTGCCACCTGGGCCAAACCCATCAGGTTTTCTGCTGCATTCCCTGAGAGCACAGAGCCACCAGGAGGCCCCCAAAAGCTGGGCACCCTCCCCACGTGCTTCCCAAAACCAGGGGGTTTGGGCACCGGGACCGGCCCTTCCTTTGGCAGGGGCAGGAAAACTTGAGCTGTGACAAATCCATCTGCACGCTTGTCACCCGGAGAACAAAACCCCGGCAGTTTCCTGTTGCTTTCTGTTTCTATTCACCAGAGTTTCGTGCTGGCTTTGGGTTCACCGCGAATCGTTTAGAAACCTAAATGCAATTTGTCGGGAGAAAACCTTGGCTTGCTTTTCTGTTTACTCTCCCCGAGCATAATGAAAATGTTAAAACGCCGAGTCACTTGACACCTGCCACCCCAGTAATGCACTTGCTTTACTTTTTTTTTGTAGTTACAAGAGTTGGTGAATATATTTAAAGCTCTTCAATTCACTTAAGTTGAGAAAGACACGCTGCATATTCAATGAAATGCCAGAGTTGTGACACGTTCCACATCCTCTGCTGTGTTAAGTCTCTTCATTTATTCTCTTACAGACAGTCACAGAATTTGTTCTGTTATGAATAAAATTATCTCTGATGTCCTTCAGAAAATAATGCAGGGCTTTCGACTGAATACAGAAAGTTCAAGGAAAATATTCCAGGTGTCCAGAACATGAAGAACAAGTCATTGAACCTCCCTCATTGAGCTGTCATCTCTTCCTGCAGCTTGCCTGGTTCCAGACAGGTTTCTGCCTTGGTGAATAATGATTAACAGCACCAAAGGCTGGATTGTGCTGAGAGGAGCCCTGTGCACATCAAGGATGGGCTGTTGCCTACAAAAAACCTGCTGCTTACCTGGGGCTTTGATTTGAGACCTCACCATGGAACAGGGCACCTCCCCTGGGGGCAGCGGGGTGGGAAGCAAACAGGCAGGATTCCCAGGACTGCAGCCCCTGAAATGTGGGTGTTGCAAGAGAAAAGAGGCAGCTTGGGACAGTTGTGCCTCAGCCAGCACCTCTGAGCACTGGAAACACAAGGTGACACAAGGCAAAGCTGAACTGTGTCCACACAGGGCCAAAGGAGCAACGTCTCTCCTTGCATTTTGGGATGGGTTTTTTAATTATTTCTTAAAAATAATGATCTTCACCCTGTTTATGAGTTTGATGACAGCCAGGAGGGCAGAGAACCCCACACACAAGCTCCTACATCCCACAGGATGCCCCACTAGAGACATACCAAATGAAATGACACCTAAGCATCCCTAACCTTGGATCAGCTTTATACCCAAGGCAAGCCACGTTCCACATCCACTGATTCTGATGCCTACAGACTTCCCTCCACTCACAGCTTCAGTGGAGACCACCAGCAGCTCCAGCCTGAAGGAATGGGGACCTGAGAGCCTGAGTTTCAGTCCTGGGCTTTAAAAACCTTGACCATTTTTCGCTCCTTCCTGAATCACCCCCTTTCCCAGAGAGCCTCTGCTTTACAGCCCTGAAATCACGTGTTTTCCATGGGTCACTCTGTGCTCCCAGTTATTCCATGTGACCATGTGCTCCTGCCTTTTGTAAAACCTGAGCAAAAGCAGCCCAAGTGAAAGTTGATCTCTGTATTAATTTGGATTAGGGATACACACATGCTCCCTGAGCAGCAGAATAAAGCTGGGGATCTGGGCTCATTTTTCTATGCCTCGCAATGTAATTTGTTCTCTATTGTCAGAATCATTGTTGATCCTGAAATTACAGTGTCTGAGGAGTTGTTCAACAGGAGATGTTCAACATGAAGAGAGTCTTGGAAAAGATCTGCAAGGAGAACATTTAAATAAACCCAGAGATTACAGAGACAGAATACAAAAGGGACTCCAAGCTCGGATGGTTTCATTCCACTACATTACCTGAGAGTGGGAGGGGAAAAAGACCCAAACTGGTTCAGGATGATGAGAAAAAGCCCAGGAAACTTCCTGCCTACACCACAGCCCTTTAATTTTCAGCATTCAGCCAAACCCCCAGTGAGAAACCTCATGAGCTCTCCTGCATCCCAGCCCCATGGAAGAGATGGGGGTTTGGAGAAGACCAGAGCAGAATCCACAAACTCAGAATGGTGTGGGTTGGAAGGGACCTTAAAGCTCATCTCATTCCACTCCCTCATACCTTCCACAGGACCCACCTGACTTTGACCACTTCCAGGGATGGGAATTCAAAAGAAATGCTCTTGTAGAGCTCACTGGGGTGGGAATCTTTTTCTCCCCCTCTTTCAGTGACTCTCCTCAATTTTAAGGCCTGCCTGCTGGTTTTCTTTGCCTACATAGCAGGAACAGTAGGATGTAACTCCCAGTTTCCCTTCTCCATCCCCCAGTAGCTACAGCAAATTTTGGTAAGGCCTGGGGACAGAGCCAGCTTTGCCAAAGCCACTCCCCTCCCAGTAAAGCCAGGAACCAGACCCTCCACACACCCACCCAGGAGCGTTTTACAGGCACCCAAATTCCTGTAAAGGCCCAGAGTCCCAAATCCAGCCCATTTCTGCCGACAGCAGTTTCATCCCTCTCTGCCTCTCGCTCAAATCTGGGCTTTTTGAGCCCCCAGCCTGCCATGGGGGATGAAATCAGACACTGCTGTTGCTGGGAATAATATTTTGTGATAAGGAAATCTTTTAGGTTTACTTTCAATTATTTTTTTTAAAAAAGCAGCGGGCTTTTATCTTAGAAAGAATCAACTTTTCTCTGCCTTTGAAGAGCAGAACCCTCCTGATATTCATTACTTGACTCGGCTGTTCACTCAGGTCTTTCCCTTTGATGGAAAACTTTGGATTACAGACAGTATTTAGCATCCTGATTAGTACATAATGTGACCTACTATTCCAATAAATGGAGTGTGCAGCACTATCTCATGAGCAGAAGAGTTTACTAGTGGTACTGAGAGGAAAAAACAAACCCTTAAGAGTCATTATCAAACACAAATACTCACTTTAATTAAAAAAAAATTAAAAAATTAAAAAACCAAAAACAAAACAGCCACAAGGTGCTCCTCTTGCTTCCAAACCCAGGAAGAATATGTCAGCAATCATCCCACCAGCCACTGGCTTCTTTTACTCGTCCTTAGGTTTAAGTCCCAGAAATTCAAGTCTTAGAGGGTAAAAAATATTCAAATCACTGAAGGCATCTCAACAGCTACAAAAAGCCAGAGTTACACCAAGGAGAACCACCAACCCAGGGAGGGTTTGAACCATTGCTGTGGCAGGGGACACGATCAGCTTTTTGTGTGTACGAGCAATAACCCCACAGCACCTTCAGCCTCAGCATCCCCAGGGAGCAGCACAGGATCTCCACAACACTCCCCTCTCCAGCAGCTCAGGGCCTGCCATTCCCTAAAAAACATGACCAGGTTTTAGCAGGAAAAAGAGCTCCCCCGGGCTGCCTTATGCCCATAAGGAAGCGTTTAGGGGCGCTGGAAAAAAACATTTATCCATAAAGATCAAGAACATCAAATAGCCTTCCCAGCACATGTGGCCTCCCCGAGCCAGCCTAGCTACTGGGACATCCTGGTGGGAAGGAGCAGAGTCTCTGGGGTTACACATTAGCCAGAGCAGAGGCACCAAGGGCCCCGGAGAGGGCTGGGTACAGGGCAGGAGGAAAGAGCAGCCGGTGTCACAGTTAATGTGTAACAGCCCTGCCACCTTTCCCCAGCCTTCTGCTCACCTGCCCCGGCCATCAGCATCTGCCAGGAGAGGAGAGCCAGGGCACCAAAGCATCAGCAAGGCCATGGCAGGGCTTTTGTACCTCTGAGGGGGGAATGGATGGGCAGGGGGTGAGGGAGGGGTGCAAGGAGGGTCCTGCCCTCGGCTCAGGAGGGGCTGTGATGAGGGAAACTTGTAGTTTGCTGCCAAGGAAGGTCTCTCAAGTGGCCCTGAGTGTGCAATGTCCTATTTGGAGCCCTCTCACTCCCTCTTCTCCCATTTTCAGGCCCTCCTGATNTGCCAAGGAAGGTCTCTCAAGTGGTCCTGAGTGTGCAACCTCCTGTTTGGAGCCCCCTGAAAATCAAATCCCTTCAGTCAAGGAATCTCAGATTTGTTTCACCCTACCTGAGCATCCCAAACCCTGTCACTTGTCCAGATCTTCCCCACAGGCTGACATCCCATTCCCTTTCACACTTCCTCATCAGAAGACATGGCTGTTCTCCTTCTCGTCAGCAGCATCCTCACATTTTCCTTTTCCTGGCTGGAAGGCTGTGGAAGGAATTGCCCTCAGAGCACAGGTATCAGTGTTGGGCTCCAAGGCACAGAGACCCTGGGAACAGTCTTTGTCCCTCCTCCCACCAGGACAGGCCCCAGAAGAGCTTCCCCATTCCATCTGGGACAGAGCTCCACTCTTCTGATCACCAGACTTAAATCCCATTCCCACAAAAGTGAAAGACTTTGGGAAATAAGCCCCTTCCCAGCCCAACTTTGAACAACCCTTGCAGTATTCTCTGTCACTTTGGATGTGGCAGGTTCTTCCCAGGGATGCCTTTGGAGCACATGGCACTGGTGACCTGCTCAGACTGGGTTCCTCTGCAGGGCATTCCTGGGTGGGTCAGCAGCTGGTGCTTCCAAAGTTCTCCATGGGGAAGCCCATGAAATGTCATTAGTGATGGGCAAGTCCAGTTGAAACCTGATGAAAACATAAAAAATGAGCCAGGCAGCACTTTGCTTCGGCTCCCTGATCTCCCAGAGTGTCATGGAATCACCGAAAATCCTGAGCTGGAAGGGACCCATGAGGATCATTGAGCCCAACTC
This sequence comes from Campylorhamphus procurvoides, assembly GCA_013396655.1. Classification (NCBI taxonomy): domain Eukaryota; kingdom Metazoa; phylum Chordata; class Aves; order Passeriformes; family Dendrocolaptidae; genus Campylorhamphus; species Campylorhamphus procurvoides. Next base: position 10,863 of record WBMV01002675.1, on the reverse strand, counting down.
CTGGCCCTGCACAGACGCACCAACAATCCTATGCTGTCCCTGAGAGTGCTGTCCAAATGCTCCTCGAGCTCTGGCAGCCTTGGGGTTGTGACCACTGCTCTGGGGAGCTTGTTTGGTGCCTGACCACCCTCTGGGAGAAGAACCTTTTCCCCATATCCCACCTAACCCTCCCCTGTATCCCTGTAGCCCTCTCTCCACTGGAGATGATATTGGGTCAAACCCCAGCTGGTCAGTTCCTGGGAGCTCCCTGAAAGGGGTGATGCCACCGGTGCGATTCCCCTTCAACCCCAGCCTGGTGTCAGCAGCATTGCCACCAGCAGCCTCTCTGATCCCTGCTGACAGTGATTCCAGCCCCGAGTTCCCACCGCCCCTGCCGTGCCGGGGTCCTGGCGCCGGGAGATGGACGTGTGATTGATGGGGCGCCCGCGATACGCTCCTTATCTGTGCCGTCCCATGTCGCTCCCGGGCTTTACGCCGTCACTGTCACTTGCTTTCCCTTGGTTTGCCTTTTTTTTCAGCCTGCTTGGCTCTTCCCATGTATCCCACGGGCTCTGTTTCACCTGCGGGATCAGTGAAGTTGGGCAATCTCTCCTGGGCAAAACTGGGAGTGGAGACATGAGCTGGAACAGGTGGAGGGTCCCTGCTTTTTGTGGCAGGATGCTGAGAGCTAAATCCATCCCGAGCCACTTCCAGAGGGATTCTGAGTCCAACATGGCAATGGCAAATGCCATGAAAAACATGGATGTGCCTAGAAAGACCAAGGTTAGCTGTGGAGACAGGAAGAGAATGGGCAAGAGCGGAGAGGCAAATCAGTGTGAGTGGGAATGGAATCACTAGAACATCCCTCCCTCTCCCTCTGCTTCCTCAGGAACATGGATCTACACTGAGAAACACCAGAAAATGTCCCCTGCTCTGCCAGGCAGGTGACACCAGGATAACCCCACAGCACCCCAAGAGTGTCCCCAAAACTCTCCTGTCACAGGGCCCCTCTGCTCCCCACCAGCCCATGCAGCCTCCCTTGGGCAAAGGCTGCTGTCCCAGTGCTGGTGTTGTGACCTGGGGCTGCTGTGCCCCACCAGCCACCTGCTCCTGCTCCTTCCCACTGCAATCCCCAGGAAAAAATAGAATAAAATGAAATAAAATGAAATTAAATTCCATATTTTAAAAATGAAGGGTGGATGCCCACTTCCCAGTGGAACCTGGCTGAAAGGGGCAATTCAGGTCCTTCTCTCCCCTCTTCCAGCCACTGGGAATGGGAGCAGGAGTGAGCCCTGCCCTGGCGAGAGGGCGTTGCTGCAGCAGATTGTGTTGTGTGCTCAGCCCGGGGACAGCCCAGGGCCATCTGTCACCCCAGGTGTGCACACGCCGGGCTCTGCAGCAGCAAAGGTCCCTCAGCTCCTAAAACACACCCGTTGGGTGCAGGGGGCTGTAAAGTGGGGGTGAGCGTGTGCTCCATCACCCCCTCATCCTCCTTCCATCTCCTCTAGCAGTGTCCGTCAGATTCCCCAGGAACTGGGGTGGTGAACTGAGTGTCATTCTGAAAACCAGGCTGGAACAAGGGACAGCTCAGCCCAGACGTCACAGTTCCTGCTCTTCCCAAACCCTGACAGGTCCCAGTGTCACCTTCCTGAGCTCTCCCCCTCCACAGGGCAGAAGGTCCTTCTGGCCACTTGAAATTCCATCACTTTAGTGAAAGGATTATATATGAAAAGTGGAAATACAGCCCTTCAGTCAAGGAATCTCAGATTTGTTTCACCCTACTTGAGCATCCCAAACCCAGAGCTCCCAGTCCCCTCTGAAGCCAGGGACACAAAGAGGTGCCAGCAGACTCTGCACAAGAGAAGTCGAAGCTTTGACTGCAGATACTTGGAAATAACCATCTTGTAACGAGGTGGAGCCCACCCCAACCTCCCCAAACTGGGGTCCAGACTGCCCACCTTGTAGACTCACCCCTCCAAGAGATTCCACACAGGTTGGTTTAAGACTTAATTTGGAAGACTGAGTGAAATGTGGCCACATCATCCACTTTACTCTCTGTCCTTGGGTCAAGTGGTTTGTTTTCAGCAGTTCTAGGGGATGGTGGGACACGTGCCAAAACATCCTCCAAAAAGGCATCATGAACAGAAATGGTTTATTAACAAAATAGGAGCTTTGTGTTTTACAGCACAAACCAAGAGGGAGCCTGTCACTGTCCCAGGGGACACTGAGGTGGTCACTCACCTCCTCCCAGCCTCTTTTTCCCTGGGGTCACAGTTTGGTCCCCTCGGACCCTCCCTCAGCTGCCCCAAATCCAGCTATTGCTCCCTTGCCTTCCTCCCACACTCCTCCTCCTGGGATGTGGGAGGGCAGGAGCAGGAGCTGGTTTATAACCAAAATTATAGAGGTGCCAGCTCTGACCCCTCTGTGCAGCTTTCCCTGGGGATGAAGTGAGACATCCTGGACACGCACACTGAATGTCTTGTTGTGAAACTCACAGGTATTTAAATAAAGATTATTTACATAAATAAACATGTATGAAAATAAAAATTATTTAATTTATATTTTTATGTGGGCAATAGGGTCATTTATTCCCACAATCTCACTGCCTCATTCAGCGATCCAGGCACTTCCTTATCCAAACACAACAAGCTTGGTGAAGTTATTAATTGCCCGGAACAAGATCTTTATTGATTGGTGTGAGGATCAATCACTTTATCTGTGGGCAGCTCTGTTCGAGCTGCCGGTGACTGGGGTATTTCACTAAGAGATATCTGTCCTGGGCTCTGGAACTCTCACAGAGGAGTCCAAGGTCTTTCCAGAAACCGGGCAGGTGCTGGAGGGGATCCAGGTGAGGTGAGATGGATAAGGGCCCCTGTCACCTTCCCTCTGGCCCCTGCAGCCACCACTTCGACAAGACTTTGTGCATCATCCTGGAGAGCCATGGGAAAGGGCTCCCTTTGGGAGGGACATGGGCTGGGATGGCCCTTCTGGCCAGCTGGAACATCTTCATACTCTGTAATCACAGTGGGGTCGGACCTTTGGCAGGAGCCTCTTGCAACCAGGTGCCACTGGGAAGTGGCCACAGCACCAAGCTCAGAAAGTGTTTGGACAACGCTCTCAGGCACGTGGGGTGATTTTGGGGGTCGTCCTGTGCAGAGCCAGGAGCTGGACTCGACAGTCCTTGGGGGTCCTTTCCAAGGATTCTATGACCACTTCATCCCTGGCTTCAGGGAGCTGGACAGCACCACTCTTCGTGCCCTATTCCATCATCTCTTCTTCGTCTTCACGGAAAAAAAAAAGGAAAAAAAAAAAAGAAAAAGAAAAAGGAAAAAAAGGAAGGAAGGAAGGAAGAAATTGACGTTATAACCCAAAAAGTACCGAAAAGGACCAAAGAGGGACAGGGCAGGGGGCTGCAGCTGGAGCCGGCTCTGGCAGCGCAGCTCTAATCTCCCGCAAACCCCCGCTATCAGGGCTCGGATCAGCATATCTAATGTAAACGAGCTTTCACACATAAATAACGTGCCACATCTGGCTGTTTGGGTTTCCAGCGCCTTGGCTACCGAGCGATTTGCGCAGGGCGAGCCGGCGGCGGAGCGGTGTGAGAGAGTGGGGCGGTGGGCGAGGGGCAGCCCGGGGGGGCACCGGAGCCCCCGCGCCGCAGACAGCGGCTCCTTCGGGAAGGGGGGCCGGGGGGAGGGCTCTGCCCCCCGGGAGGAGAGAGGGGCCGGCTCAGCCTTAAAAGAGCCACCCAGGAACCGGCGTGTTTGCGCTTATTCCCAATTTATGGCCGCGAAGCATATGGCCGGTGTTCCGCCCCGCGCCAGCCGCCGGGGAGGGCAGCGAGCAGCGCGGGGGATGTGAGGCCGGAGGGACAGGGAGCGGCCCCGGCACACGACGGAGACAATGCGGGAGGCGGGGGGCCGCCGGCAGAACCCCCCCGCCTAGGGACCCCCCCGCCTCGGGACCCCCACCCAGGTGAGCCCAGGGGAGAAGCGAGGGGCGGTGGGGGGACCCTCCGGCATAAGGAACCCTGCCCAGGTGAGCCCCCAGGGGGGAGAGGGGAGACACTACTGCATAGGGACCCCCGGCCAGGTGAGCTCCAGGGGGGAGCGGGGAGACCCCCCCCATGGAGGGACCCCGGCCAGGTGAGCCCCGGGATAGAACGGGGAGACCCCCAGCCTGGAGAGCCCGGCCAGGTGAGCCCCGGGGGATGAGGGGTCACCCGGCGGTGGGAGCAGCAGGTGGGAGGGGGCTTTGCCAGGGGGTCCGTGGGGCACCGGCCGCGCAGGTAGAAGGTGATGCTGAGCGCTGAGCGGGGCGCGTTACCCGACCCCGACGGTGCGGTTCCGACACGGCCGCGGCCGCGGACACGGGTGGGTGCCGGGCCGGGGGGCAGCGTGGGGAGGGGGGAGCCGGGCTCCCCCCCTGCCCCGGCGGCAGAACACTTCTCGGCTGCGACGGCAGAGTCCGCCAGAGGACCGGGAATGACCGGGAATGGCCCCGGCCCTGGCGCTGCGCCCTCCTCCTTCACCCCTTCGCTTCTCTGCCCACGCCACGCGTGTGCTCCTGACTCGGCCCCGACCATCTGAGTCGAGCCCCCCCGTGTGGGCCCTTTTTCCCCCAGACCATGACACCCCCCACACCCTGCGCAGGGTATGAGAGGACCAGAGTCTTCCTCGGAGGCTTCCCGCGGGTCCGCGCCCCCCACTCGCGACACCCACCCACCACTACCTGGGCGCTAAGCCCTCCGTGTTGGGCTTGGGAGTGTGGAAAGTGAATTCAGATAAGAAAGTAAATCCCCCGCACTCTCATGGCTCGCGGGCGAACGGGTCGGGATTTCCTTCCCAAGGAGAAAAAACCCATTTCTGACAAAGCTTAATCTCGTTGAGACACGTTTAATCATTAGAGACGGGGGCGGACAGAGCCGGGGGGCTTCGAGGTGGGGGACCCCCGTTTGTTCGGCAAATAAACCAGTTTATAATAGACTGGAAGGGGAAGGGAGCCCCGGGCCAGGCTTACAGCTCCCCCCGGGACGAAGAGGGGGAATTAAATAAGACAAATATGCGGGTCGGGGGCTGCGGGCTCCCGGTTTTGTGCCCGCCCGTACGGCCGTACCCCACTGCCTCCATCACTATGGGCAATAATTTCCAAAATCTCATTAAAGTGCATTTATCAAAGCCCTAACATGTGCCCTCCGGCTCTGCCATAACCCCGCCAGCCCCCAGGGAGCAGGGGGGAAAATCCCAATTTCTATGACAATTCGGCACCTCGGGAGGCTGGCTGCGGGGCAGATCTAGATCTGCAGATTTATAAGGAATATCGGTGAATTGGAAGGATTTCTCCGCCTTTGAAGCTTCGGGGGGAAGGAGATAGAGTAATCGTGAGAATAGGGAAGCTCATTTAGATTCCTATGTCCTGGAGAAGAATTAATTGTCTGCTGGAGAAAGGCAGGCCAGCGCCGGGATTTTGGGGGGCGGCAGGGACTTTCCCTGGCGCTTCCATAGGGAAAGGCTGGCCCTGCTCCCTTTCTCCGTGAGGGGGGATCTTCCCCCCCGTTTATTCCTCCCCCCCTACCTTTTTCTTTTTTTTTTTCCTTCTTTTCCCCCCAGAACATCCTTAACGCCTTTGTTAATGCCATTTTTCCAGCCAGGAAAAGAGACGGGAATTTCACCCCGCAGAAACTCCGTTGCAATTAAGTTCCTGAAAGCGCCGGAGGATTCAGAGGGCTCTGGTTCCCCTTGATTTTGGGAAATACGATTTTTTTTTACACTCCCACCCTACCCGGCCGGACTGCCGGTGTGGAACGCATTCCCGTGGAGTGGGCTCCTTTCCCACGGCCTGGCGTGGCTGGTCCCCTCCGAGCCGGAGCCTCTGCTGAGCATCAGCATCTCCTCTTCAGCGCTGGAAAATGCGATTTAAACCCCTCCGAGCGGGACTCTCGGGGGGCTTATTTCGCAGCGATCGTTTTACTCTCTTTTTTAATTTTTATTTCGGTTTGGTTTTTGGGGTTTTTTTTATCGCGAAGAAAAGCTGTCCCCTCTGATGTCGCGGCTCTCCTTTCCCCCGCCACACTTTAAAACAAAGAGGGTGTTACTTACAGGGGTGCTCCCGAGGTGAAGCTCCTCAGAACAATTATCAGGACATGGACTGCTCTTCCCTTTCCCTATTCATTCCAAGTGGATCTCATTCTAAGAGATAAAATCAACCTGTCCCCTAACAAAGGCTTTGTGTGGGCTCCGCTAATCCGGGCCGAGCGGCAAGGTGCAGCACTGCTCGGTTTGTTTGTTTGTGGGCCGGAGGGAAGGAAAAACAAGATCTCGCACCTTTGGGCTCATCAAACAATAAATTGATCCACTTCTCGGCTCTTCCCGGAGCTGCGGGGCAGGGTCTCTGCGGGCCGGTTTTTGAGGGAAAGCGGCAGGCTCCTGCCAAACACCCTTTCCTTCACTTGTACATGGATTAGATATTATTATACTTTATAATACTGCGTATTATATTGCATTATATATAAATGTGTGCAGGGCATCGCTCGGCAGAGAAGGAAGTGGACTTGGGGCGTCGGTGGCTAAAAGCAGAGGGGGAGACCCGGCGCTGTGAGAGAAGCGAGACCCTCAGGCCGCGGCCGGGAGGAGAAAGGCGATGAATCCGCTTAAACACCCACCCCACGGGCCGCCCGTGGCGTGGCGAGACCCGCTCGGTTGTCCTCCGGGGCTCGGTTCGCCCACGCGTGTCCGGGGCACCGGGGAGAGCGGCTCGGGAGGCCTCTTCCCTCTCGCATCCCCACCGAGTGTCGCTTCCCCTCTCTTAAAAATGACTAAAATAAGCGTTAATGCCGCCAGGAGGCCACTCCCCACGCAGCCTGTGGGGCAGGGAGGCGAGTGGCGGGTGTTGCAGCCACCCGTGAGCCACTTGTCCCCGAGTGCCACCACTCAGCCCGTGCTCACGCACCGCGGCCTCCCGTGGGCCGGTGCAAACAGCCCCACCGGGGTGACCCCACGAGGGAGAGCGCCGGGAGGGCACCCCCAAACCTCCCCTCTCCCCAGCGCTAGAGCATCCCCCCCACGCGTGGGAGCGGCGGGTGGGCTGCCAGAGGGTGCTGAGGGGCAGGAGGGCACGAAGGGTCCCCCTGGCCCTGTCGCGACAGCCGCCATCGGGTTTTGTCCCCACGCAGGGTGGCTGTGGGTGCGGGCGGTGCGGGGCTGAGTCGCGGCCCCGCGACACCTCATGATGTCACAGGGCTCTTACGTAAGGCCCCGACAGTGACATCACGGTGTCTCGAGGACCCTCCCTCGGTGCCCGCGCGTGGGGAGGGGGCCGCGACCCCCGGCTCTGTGTCCGGCCTCCTCCCGTGGGCATCTCCCGCGAGGGGTCTGTGGGACGCTCTGCCCGTGTCGCGGCGTTTTTCTGTTCGAGTTGGGATGGGAAGGTTTTTATTCTTATTATCGTTGTTATTATTCTTAGCATTATTTAAGATTAAAACCCGCGCCGCCCCGGGGATGCTCTGCCCGTCCCTTCCCAAGGCTTCGCTTCTATCGGGGTTCTCCGTCCAGCCGCTATCGCGATTGTCACTGTTATCCCTGCTCTTTTTTTCCCCTCGGTGGAACTAAACCCCACCCTGAATAAACCCATCGGGAACCCCAAGATTTGCTGGGAATTCGCTGTATTTGCCCCGTGCAAGGGAAAGGGAAGGGAGGCGGGGAGGGGGGGCTCGCCCGAAGGGGTTCCCTCGATAGCGAGGAGGACTCCGCAATGGATGAAGAGATAGCCATTGAGTGCGGTTGAATACCATGACAACTAGGAACAACCTCAGATTTATTCCCAACAGTTAGGGCGTGCTGAAAGAGGGCGTCAATCACGTATTATTTCGCCACTGAAATAAATGCAAAAACTGCGCCGAGACAAAGGGTTCCAACAGGAGCCGGACATTTGTCTACATTGCGGACATTGTCCCCAGCTTAGCCGTCGGGTTGTATTTGTGTTTGCGCGGGGCCGACCACCCAGGATGCGCGCAGGGGCTCGCTAAAAAAAAAAAAAAGGAGAGGGAAAAATCCCTGGGCATTGTCAGCCACATCACATACTTTATGGGAGGCAGGCTGGGGGCTGGGGAGGAAACATGGGGGGAGCGACGAGGGAGAGAAGGGGAAGGTGCGAATCCATTGATGGGCGCAGAGGAGGATGACTGAGGGACCGTCTTCTCCCCACGGCCAGCCGCGTTACGGCTCCTTCCCTCTGGAAGAGAAACTCGGGCAACTTTTCTTTCCCAGGAATGAGAGCGGTGGTGGGAAGCCCCTTCCCGGATTGTACAAATCCGCTCCCATCCACCTCGCACATCTCCATCATCCCCGCACACAGGCCCGTCCAAAACCGGGGTCCAGCTGCGGGGAGGTTCGGGGAAAACGCAGGGAAAGGGAAAGGGAAAAGGAAAGGGAAGGGAAAGGAGAGCGATGGAAGGGAAAAGAAGGAGACGGGGAAAAGGAGGACGGTCCGGGCCATGCCCGGCGAGGGTGCGCACGGCCAAGGTTCCTCGGCGAGTGCAGAGAAAAGGAGAAAAAGGAAACGAAAATAAAAGTTGGTGTCAGACAGATAGAAGTTCGGGGGGCAGAGGAGACGGAGGGTCCTGCACCCCACGCGAGACAGGGATATCCCCCACGGCCGGGGATGCTGAGGGGCTCTGCGGTGCCGGAGCCGTGTGCGGGTGTGTCTCCGTGACACCCGGGGAAAGAGCCCCTTCTTTGACCCCCTCCTTCCTTACCCAGGTCCTGAAAAAGAAAGAAAAAACGTAGAAAATAAAAAAATAATTCAGTCGTGTATGAGAGTCCATCGGGCTCCAGCCCATCGAATTCTCTAAGCGGGCTGGATTTATTCCCCTGGAAGAGGGAGGCAAAATCAATGAGACCTCTTCAAATAAACATACACGCACACACCCAATAATCACCTCCCGGATCTCCCCGGGTCGCGCCTGACGATCGCATTTTGCCAGTTCTGTTCATTTCGGAGCAAACTAGAATCAATTACTCGCTGTTTAATTTCCAGCGCTCATCCCTAAGCCCCAACCAAAATATTGACCTAGGCGGGTTAGATAAGTTGGGCTCTTGCCATCTGAGCCGCCTCGGTCCCGCGCGGGGCCGGGAGCGCGCAGGATGCGCGGGGTGTGCGTGGGGGGGAACAACCTCCAGCAGAATTATTCTTTTTTTCCCCCCCTCAATCGGAGGAAAGCACACTTTGGAGTGCGCGGAGTGTCGGGCTGGTGCGAAGCTCTTTGTATGTAAATACTGTCCTTAAAAAAAGAAGGGAAGTGGCCCCCTCCTTCCCTCCCTCCCTCCCTCCCTGCCGCCGCCACACGCGCGCACACCCGCGCGAAGGGCCCTCCCCACGCCGGTAATTAACTGACACGTTATACCACTCATCACCAATGGTGGAAGCTCGGAGCTCGCCCAAAACCCGCAATTTCACATCTGCAAACACTGTCTTCATCCACTTGACTTCCAAGACCCGCCCACACGTGGCCAACCTTTCCTGGGTTTAATGTAGGTTTTTTTTCCTCCCTCCTCTCGGCAGGTTCATGTGTGGGGACCAGCCTTATATGGACTCCTCGCTCCAGCAATGGCTCGGGATTTTCCAGCGGCAGGCGCGGGTTCGGCGCGGCTGAACAAGATCCAGAAGTGATCTTTTGTTTTTTCTTATTTTTTTCTTTTTTTTTTTCATTTTTTTCTTTTT